>LPNX011022388.1:45135-103268 GCA_001517045.1 Pseudotsuga menziesii
AAATAATAAAAAAAAAAAATTTGAATTATCTGCAAAAAAAATGTTGGTCATGCACATGGTTTTAAAACCATGTGCAAAGCCTCTTAAAAACCCATGGTTTTATTGTACATGGTTTAGGAGGGCCTTACAAATGGTTTTAAAGCCATGTGCAAGGCCTCCTAAACAACCCATGATTTTAGGAGGGTCTTGCACATGGTTTTAAAACTATGTATGGGGGAGATGTTGTAATGTTTCTACTTAACAAAATAATAAAAAATAAATTTTCTAATAGGCCAAAATAAATGTCGGTAACAAAAACAATCTAATATGGGGGAGATGTTGTAATCTTCCTACCTAACAAAACAATAAAAAACAAAAATTTAATTATCCGTAAAAACATATGTGGGTCAAGAAAAAAACAAAAAATTGAATTATCCCCCCAAAAATGTTGGCCTTGCACATGGTTTAAAACCCTGTGTGCATGGTTTTAAAACCATGTGCAAGGAATTCTAAACAACCCATGGTTTAATTGTACATGGTTTAAGAGGGTCTTGCAAATGTTTTTAAGACCATGTGCAAGGCCTCCTAAACAACCCATGATTGTAGGAGGGCCTTGCATATGGTTTTAAAATCATGTCGGGGGAAATAATGCAATGTTGTTAGTAACAAAATAAAAGCTAATAAAAAATATAATATGTGAGTCATAAATAATATTAAATATTAATAATAATAAAATTATATGTGGATCTTAAATAAAATGATGTGTCTTTTGGTTTGAATCAAATCAATGGATGCCTAAGAAGAGGTTTGCACTTGGAGAGATTTGATCCATCTCTGCGCTCCATAGAGCCTAGGATTTGGATCTATGTTGGTTAACATGACCTAAGCCAGACTTACATCAACTTTTAATTTTGGTGTATGAGACTTCTTGTTTCTAGGGAAAAGGGCCCCATGCTTTCTAGGGATGTATATAACCTGTCTCCTGCAAATTGAACAATTGGAATTTATAACTCTTTTGGAAGGAAACACATGTTCTTAACTATTAATCCTATTAATGTTATAGAAATAAATAAAACAACTCATATTTAATAATAATAAAATATTTATATGAAAATCATACCATCTCAACAATAAAGATCTCAAACTAATGAATATAAAGGTCTCAAATTAATTAATTTTTTTTCTAAAGAAAAAATTCGTAAATATATATATTCACATGGCTCTAAATTGTCAATTCTCACAATATCCCAACCTCATAGCTGATACATTTTAGATTCAGTCATAGCACTGAAACTACAAATTAATCATACGAGACCATACACAATAGATCATAATAGATCATACAAACATAGATAAAAAAGGATCAACTCATATCATACAAAAAATCATACACTAAAAGGATTAGACACCTCTCAAAAAATCTTCAAAACATAGAAATATCATGAATGAGTTCATCTATCATAACTCAGATTTGATTCATCGTCATTAAGGTTCATCAAAATTTGCAAAAAGGATCTTCTTTCAGGTTCGTCCTCATGTCATCAACATAAAGATAAGTCAGCAAAAACATTCATCATAGACCAGATCCTCTTCAGTTCATAGACTCATAACAGTCAAATTAATTAATATTATCTAGAGGTGCTAAAAATGTCTTAAAAAGACTAAATATTAGTGTCTAAAAAAATAATATTTTGTAATATTAAATTAAAAAAAATGTTGACGAGTTAAAAGAAAGTTCCCAAAAATAAATATTACTGTCTAAAAAAATTAATATTTTGTAATATTAAATTAAAAAAAATGTTAACGACTTAAAAGAAAGTTCCCTTCAAAATTGGAGTTGAGTGGGAGTGCTGGGACGAACAACTCCTGTTTTAAGACGACGAGGACTTTCTTTCATAGAAAATCTGAACGCCTTTTATTGTTCAACCTTTAATCATCATGCCTACTGTGACAAAACGCACCAGATTATGTTCAGTAAATTTAAACTGCAAACGAATGTACATAACTAATATGTTACTAAAATTAGCGTTGCATGTATATCTAACTCGCTTGCAACTTACTTGAGGAAATAGTTCATTATATTTTCTTCTATGTCGCAGCTATTTATTGTACAGAATTCTTGATTAGAATTGATGTCAGTATTTTCTACTGGACTGTAATTGATTCTGTAAAACCCTGAAGAAGAACTCATGTCATGAATGTTGTTACTCCGAGAATAAGTACCCGAGCCATGAATATTGTTACTCCAAGAAGAAGAACCCACCCCATAAATATTGTTACTCCTTGGTATTTGTCTACCATGTGTACTTTCTAGCTCCATAGTGAGCTAGGCAATTCGTGGTGAAGGTAAGTGAAAATTAGCAGCCTAAACTGAAGAAGGAAAGTTCAATTGTTGGAATTATGCTGATCCCTGCTGTGATAATTCTGGACCAAATATTCCTGAGTACAGACGATAACCATATGGGGATTGAAAACCTGGACTGAAGCGGCGTTCTCTGGCTACATTTTCTGAGTCCACAGCTTCTTGCTGAGGATAGTTTAGCTACATGCCCCCAGCTCCAAGTGGATTTTTATAGAAATTGCTTTGTTGGTGGGTTTGCATTCCAGTAATGTATGATGGAAGTGAAGAAGGTCCTAATCGAGAGTCTTGATTTTGGCTGGACAGTTTACAAAGAAAATAAAAACCATTTTCAGCAATCACTAAATTTGATAGTATAGGTTAAGAAAGGAATGAACAAATTTGTTTTAAATATTATTACAATACGCTTGATTGAATGTGGCCTACTTTCTCCAGGAGCTCAAGATCTTTTCTTTTTTCTTCAGCTTTCTTTTCTGAATATTAAAAACAATGTTAATAAATTTTAATGACATAAAAATATATTGCATTGTTTGAGTATAGCCATAAATTGATAAACCTATTTTCATACAATATATATAATTTTTTTGTAGTGAATTATATTAACAGATTTCAATACAAATACACATCTATCCCTTAATTGCATCTATCCACAAATTTGATTTAAAAAATAGTATATTACATTTCTCATCTAGATCAAATCACACGTCCATATGCATGTTGGATACAATTTGAAAAATGTTTTAAAATTGTCGTTAAAGGAGAAAAGGTTGGGAACCCCTTGACGATGGCGATTCATATGGCCTCCTAAAGCCTGAGATTTAACAAAATTCTGTCCACAACATCTGCATGGGTATCTTGAATTGGGATCTTCGTCTTCAGCCGATTCTGACTCTGATATTAGTTTTATGTTTGTTAGTAAAATTGCAATATAGATTCTATTAAAGAAACAACAAAATAAACATAATAATGTAACTATTTTCTAAATATATATCAACATAAAAAGCGGTTGAAACGAATCTCATACTTTAATATGTTAATATAAAACATATATATTAGGTGGCAAGATTTACACTCTATCAATACAATCCTTTCAAAAGATGTCACGGGTGACAAACACATGAAAAAAGAAATCCTTAGGAAAGTAGTAGCATACTATAAATTGGAACTTAAATCAGTTCTAGTAATGAGTTTCGCAAAATAAATTAGACTTACTAGAAAGCCTAGTAAAAAAATAAAGGTTAAACAGGTTGGGGAAAATGTTTAACAGGTTGAGAAGGAAGAATGTGCCTTTGGCTACGCTCCTGGTGCTTCTCCTTACTATCGAGAAGGAATAGCTACTACTCCTGAATTCTGCTAAAGGTTCACTTTTAACATATACGAAGTTGAGATAATAAAAATCATACTGATAATAATATATGTCATAATTATTTAAAATGTTAACTACTATAGTTTTATTCATTGACCATTATAAATATCCATTATTTGATTTATTTTGAAAAATGGTCTAAGCTATCACATCTACCTTATCAATAACTTTATAAAAAAATAAATAAACATAAATACCAATTATTTGTAAATAACAATTAAATAAAATATTAAAAAAAAATAACTGAGATTTAAAAATAAAGGAGCTTAAAACCTTCAAAACACTATGAAATACGTTACTCATCTATTCAGGATGATAGGAAAACGGTAACTTTATATCATATCTTATTTGATAAAACTATTAATTCAAAACTATATTATTATGCTTAATAATGCAACAGTCTCACTCCACAGACAGCTCCTCCTTTCACTTAGGGAAGACACCCGACTTTATAAACAAATGTAATAAACGCTTTGAAAGGGACATCACTTGAGGTTAAAAATAATTATGTTCGTCCATCCTAGATACAAGACTTTATACGAAAATTAATAAAACATTTGATATTTATTGGGAAATGAAACTATACAACATTTGGTTTATATTTTTTTAGTTCTTTAAACTAATTTTTTTTTTTAATTCTTAATTAAGTGTGATTTCATTGTCATTTAAGAAAAAAACATAAGTTCTTATGTAAATTATCGAATAGGTAAGTAGATTTCAATATTTCACAATTGATCCCATAGCTCATAGCTAATGTTGAGACAGCTCATAACTGATTTCATTGAAAGTATCATTTTGAAATAAAATTAAAAAAATATATAATAAATGGCTTAAGTAGATACAAGGTATTTAAATTTGGGAAGGATTTCAAGGTGTTTGGATCTCAGATGTATTTATGGAGGAAAATATTAATGGTTTCTCATATGTATGCAAATCCTATATGATTGACATTCTTTTGGAATAATCAATATGACATGTTTATTTAATAATAAAAAAATCAAAAAATCAATATAAAGAAAGAATTTAACAATTGAAATTAGTATTTCTCTTCCAATCACCTTCCATTTTCTAAAAATAATTTTTATTATGTATTAAAAACTTTCAACATTGTTAAGAGTATAATAGTAAAAATACCTTACTCTAAAAATAAAGGGAGAAAATAGAAATTATATTGAGAGAGGTAAATGATGAAAAATAGAATTGCATAAAGACAACTTAATGATTAAAAATAGAAATATTATAGAGATAGATTAATGATGATCTCTAAGCTAAAAATAAATAGTAAAAATTAATTGAAGAGTAGAAATTGTGCAAATTAATTTTTATTATCAATGGAACTTTTTTAACATTGGTAAGATAGTATAGAAGTTTAAAAGGAAATATAGAAAATATAAATTGCATGAAGATATGTTAATGATGAAAAGAGTCTATTAAATGAAAATAAATAAATAATAAAAGTTAATTATAAAATTTCTTAAAGAGTATTATTCTTGTTTATAAAACCTAGGAAAATTTAAGAAATAAAAACATACCTATGTAGTTGAAAATATTATTATTTTTTTAATTTCCATTGTAATGGAGGGAAACCAAACCCGTTAGTTTAGTAACATTGGGAAAGTGAGACAAGCAAATTTATAATTCAAATGGATGTTTAATAAGAAAACAAAAATTGAATGGAGAATGGTTAATAATGAATTCAATGTTAATAATAAAATGGATTGATTAAAGAAAAATTTAATGAGTAAAAATTATTTGAATAGTAGAATTTTCTTACGAGAAAGTTTATTTTAAATTCAAAATTTTCAAGATTGTTAATAGTATAGTAGTTCAAAAAAGAATCCAAAAAATAGAAATTGCATGCAAACAATGTAATGAGAAACTAAAAGTTAATGATGAAAAATTTAAATTGAGTTAAGATAAGTACTAAAAGTTAATGATGAAAAATATAAATTGAGTTAAGATAAGTTAGCAACCCCGACTTACCCATGAAATGGGTTGATTAAAGAAAAAAACTATGATAAAAGTTAATGGAAAAATACAATTTGCCTAATCTTTTATTATTATGAATTGAACATTTTTTATCTTGTTAATCGTATTGTTGTTCAAAAGGCATAGAAAAAATAGAATTTACATACATACAAGTTAATGATGAAAAAAATTGATTATTAAAAAAAATGAATTGAATAGTATGCTCAAGAGTATAAAGCCTTAATAAAGTTTAAAACATAAAATATGTATAAATAATTGAAGAAATGTTTTATTTTGTTAATTTCCATTAGAATCATGGCAAAAAAACCAAACCCTTTAAAAAATAAATTGCTTCCAACACTAACATAGGTAAAATGACAAGAAAAACCAAACCCTTTGAAAAAATAAAGTGCTTTCAACACTAACATTGGTAAAATGAATGAGGAAAGCAAATATGTTTACTTCAAAATGAAAAAGATATGATAAATAAGTCTCAATCGCTATACTATTTGAAAGTAGTCATTGTTTCATACAAAGAGTTATGTTGCACAAAGAAGAGTTTAACGCTAGGTTGTTGATGTTGAACCATTGAATCTGCCAAATGTAATAACATTAGTTATCACCTTCATATAAAACTAATTAAAGTTGTAATTGTATATTAATATCGTAACACTAATTTATACAACTATAACTTAATCCAACAAAAAATATATATGAATATAATCTTTTCAAGAGATCTCAACATTTACAAACTATGAATACAATCCTTTCCAGAGATCTCACCTACCACAACTGTCTCAAGGACATGAAGAAGAAATCCTTAAGAAATACGAAAACATTTGTTATTGGAATAAGGTTTTAAGGGAAGGTGGAAGCATAAGATAAAATTGAACTTAAATCTATTATCGAAATGAGTTTGGAAAAAAATTATTAGACTCTATAAAAGTAATTTGAAACAAACATATGCCCAAAATTTTGAAACGATTCAAAGTTCTAATTTAATAACTAATTTTATATCAGAAGCTAGATTTAAATTAAAAAATTCTACAAGCCAGATCTGTGAATGTAAGTAAATACAAAGTAAATGGATCTATACAGGCTTGTTGAACTGTCAAGCATACTCAGGATCAAGATTGAATAGAAAACGTTTTTGGAATGCTTTAGAGATTGAGCGGTCAAGTTGAACACGAACATAATGGGAATGGGGAAAACAAAACAAAAAATGGTTTTAAAATAAATCTGAATGCATGCTCTTGGTTACCGAATTAGGACTGCATGATTTTTAATTTGTATTTTTACAGGGGCTTGGGAATATGAATGTTTGAATTCTTTGTAGTTTTGCATGTTGATGGATAACCAATATTTCCCTGCCTAATAATAATAATGCAAAACAAAATTAGCTAAATGTGACCAGATCTAACCTGATCGGCTTTCGCTTGCTGAGATGCCAGTGTTGGATGGATCTAATTGAGAAGATATTTACGAGGTCAATCCGAAACCAAGTTGAGATAATTCTCTCCCCGCTGACCGGTTAGACTGTGGTTGGATTTGTGTTTCACTCTCTTCAATCAAATCGCCAGATCCTCTGTTGTCCCAGTTAGACTGTGGCTGCATTTATGCTTCTGTCTCTTCATTAAAATCGTTAGATCCTCCGTTGTGCCGGTTAGACTGTGGATGCATTTGTGCTTCTGTCTCTTCGTTAAAATCATGAGATCCTCCGTTGTGCCATTTAGAACCTCACTGCATTTGTTCTTCACTCTCTTCAGTAAAATCGTGAGATCCTCTGTTGTGCCGGTTAGACTGTGGTTGCATTTGTGCTTCAGTATCTTCATTAAAATCGTGAGATCCTCTGGTAGGCCAAGATTCCATTGCAACAAGCGGCCAATTAGTACAGTTCATACACTTCTCAAAAGAGAAGTCATATTCTGGAATTGTTACCCAAACTTTAAGATTAGGTATGGCTGTCCTTGTCCTTCAATCGAACATTCAAGATTTACTACAATATTTCAAAAATTTATTTAATTCAAATCAGCATCACTAACAGTTGATATTTCCGAGGCATTCATCCGGTAGAATTGATAACTCAAATTATTTAATAGTAACTAGCTCGGTGCCTTGTAATTTATTTGAGCATAGAAATATAACTTTAAAGAAAACTAATTAATTCTCTTCTTTAGGTCAGATAGACCAAAGTTTGGTCTCAGGCGATGTTAACCATCATCATCATCATCATCATCATCACAAATATAAAATATTTTGCATGCATGCTTATGTATCATAAATGATGCATACTATGTGTATGGTATATTTGGAGTTTGATATATAAATATTAAATTTTAATATTGATATTTAGAATGTTTAATACTCCAATATTGATATTCACAATGTTTGATACTTTAAAAGTACTGTAGATATTATATATTAAATTTTTATTTTTATTTTTAGAAATGATAATGTAATTTATTTGCATTTATATGTGTTTTATTTGAGATTTTGGAGTAGAGAAGTATTTATGCTTTATCTAGATTTCATGAGTGTAAAATAACTGTACTGCTCATTATAATTTTATGGCACCCATTACAAAGAATATAAAAAATAGTTGATGCATGGATAACTCCTTAAGAGTAGAATAAATAATTGATAACTTATTATTTACACTTAACTTGTAACCTATAGGTGAACAATAAGACGAGAACAATTAATTGATAACTTATTGGTGGCACTTAACTTATAATCTATAGGTGTTAACAAGCCACAAGTTAAGTGGTTGTTTTAGTTACATTATTTATATGAATAAAAACTTTTTATGAATGATATATAATAAAATGAATGAAATTTTTTAATAATGATATATATAATAAAATGAAATTTTGCTAGGAATTATTTTTGAAATGTTAAATGAATGTTTTTTAATTAATTTTAAATGTGAGATTATAAATGGAGTTGCAATTTTATTATGATTTGGTGGTATTCATAGCTAAGGTAGAGTTTAGTGAAAAACATTACACCTTGAAGTTTATATTTGAGCTCATCAATAATTTGAGTTGAGAAATTCTCGTTATCCTTAATTGTTAGTTTATTGGAGCATGAATGTTTTGGAACATTTACCACAAGACTTATTTTTTTAGGACCATGATCAAAGGTGATCAATTAGGCTTAGTACTATGATGTATGATAGCCTCTAAAGTTTTATAAGTAATCTTATTAATTCCATTATCTTTGGAGAAAAAGGTGTTTATAAGGATGCACATTTGGTGGTTGACTACATAGGATCGGAGGTATACCATGATCATGTTCTCATTATGAAGAATATAAACTTGTAAGGTTTGGCCCTTTTGGGAATCCAATTCCACGCTTTTTACTTTGATATTCATACCTTTGTAACATATATTTGAAGAGATTTAAGTCCAATTTGATGAAAATAATATTCATCCCTCACAAGTAATTAACTAGCAAACTCATATATTTGTTTCATTAGTCACTAAGATCATTGAATAGATACTCATATAGGATCAAGTTGATTAATGCCATTTTCATTATTTGGAAGAAAGAGAGTATCAACATAGGAAAATATAATTAGTAAATGTTGACATATAGAAAACAAATTTAAAAAAAATTTAAAAACAACACAAAATGTGTCTTCTTATGATGTCTAATTAATCTTATCAAAGAACAATATATATCCCCTCAATCATAGTGCCCATGATTTCAACAATGTTCTATGTCTAGCATATATAAAACACTTATCTTTTCTAATCCAATGCATATAGTTAACACATAATTTATGTACCATAAATTTTACCACTGAAATGATCTAAATTGTCATGGTAGCATTGAAATTGTCATTATCAAAATTAGAAATATGAGAATTATCATTGGAATTATTATCATTAACAAATTTTCAATCATTGTCTAAAAAAATAAAGGAGGATTTAGAATGTTAGACTCTTTAAAATCCTTACAACCTACATCCCCAACTAAATCAATAAATTTGTTGATCTTTTTTTTAGCAATGCCATTACTATCATTAGAATTATCCACATTCATTACAATTATATCATTAGATAGTTAATTCTATAACTATGTTGAATACTTCCATCACATTGTTGTCATGGGCATGAAGTGGATTTTGAGTAGAATAGGTTATGTGTAATCATTGGAATTGTCATAATCAAAACCATTCGAATTATCATCACCAAAATTATCATCACCACTAAATCTGTAGTACTCATTATTTATTTTCCATTTCTATCACCACTAATGGTGTTTATTGTACTCAACACTATATATTTGAAAAAATGCAACCCACGTATTTTTAGAGTTACTTAGATTTTCTCTTAAGGAAAAAACTACAGGGATTTTGTACTTTTTTCCAAGAAAAACTTAAAGAATTATATTAAAAAATATTTAAAATAAGCTAATAAATTCTATAATACAATATATAACTATGGATTCTCAAAATTTTCTGCTCAAAATTTCTAGCAAGCTAACACAAATGTACTGTCTATTTTTTTATAAAACTTGTACCATTACATCTAGTCAAGTATATTCTACAAAAGGTGTTGAGAATCATAGTATAATTATAGAAATTTTTTAAGAATAAATTGAAGATGAGCACACTTTCTCAAGGCATCAACTTGGACATGGTCGAAAGGTAGTGAGTTTTGCATGTCGATCTCCATGTCATCTATTGATGATGAATCTATTGTTCTTTGCATTCAATAGATATTGATCATAGAGAGGTATTCATATGATGTACCAAAGAAAAGGAATCATTATTACACTCTTCTTCCAAACCCTAAATCCTCATTTTTTTATTTAACTAGAATATCCATGATTATGGCACGGTTTGGTGATGCTCAAGATAATATTAATTCATTGTAGTGATTTAAAGTATAAATTTTCTATTACCATTAATTAAATCCTCTTGTATTGAAGAATATTCTAATCTCCTTATGCCCCTCTAAGAATTTTTTCCATGGTTTTCCATGTTGGCTCCTAATAGATTCAATTTCCTTTTAAACCAATTCCCAATAAAGACAATCATTTATTAGGTGGACTCAATTAGGCTTCCCATTTTTTCTTTACTTAATGGGCTTAAAATGTAAACAAAATTACAAGGTTCTCCTTCCAAATGTGTGGAGAAAAATTAATTGTTCAATACATTCCTATAGCTCATACATAGCTCATATCACTCCAACTAGAAATGACCTCTTGTTGGTTTCCTCCAAGTTCTCAATCTACTAGTTCACAAGGGAAATTTTAGAAACTGTTTCTCAACATTTAAACTATCCTATAGCAATTTTAACATGGAGTAATCACACAATACAAAATAATCCCAAAGGAATAGTTTAAATGAGGTAAAATGACCCTAGCTTTTCTATTTGACTAGATATCATAATCCATAGGGTATTCCAAGTGGGATAAGAAAATATTACTGACATACCTTGAACTATTGTCTTAGGGTGTGTGCAAGAAGTTGAGGGTCTCTTTTGGCGCATTAGATGTAATACAAAATTGAAAAAACAGACATCCATAAACTTGCATGGATATTTAGGGACACTTACACAATGAATCTTGTGATCAGTAAAAAACAAGAAAGGTACAAAATTGAATGACCTTTCCAAACATATAATTTTTTTCTATTGAAAATGTTGTTAACTATATAAAGTTAGATATTTTTTAACGGGAACTTTTTATTTTTGCGACAAATTATAAGGTATATGTTTTTGTGGGTGCAGCGTCTGAGTGTCTAAATGATGGAATAAACTTACGAAAACCGTTATACGTATAGAAAACATATAGGACTAGTGCACGACTATGTTATCAATAATAAAAATAATATTTTTAAATTTGCTTTTAATGATCTAAGAGATCAAACCTTGAAAATGGTACGTCAATTGTCGGTGCAGCGTTTGAATGTCTTAATGCAATTACTTGGAAGTGGGTTTTTGATAGCATGTAGAGGTTGGTCTTATTTAGTGCACCATACCTTTTTTTTAAATGGTTAAGAAATTAATGAGATATGGACAAAAGACTAACAGTGTGTTTTTTGAGTTGAGGAGTGATGACAAAAGATAAATAACAAAAAAATAGAAAAAATTATGTATTCTTGTTAAAATTTACATATTTAGAATTTGCAAAAGAAACCATATTTCTTTCTAAAATCTCATAAAAAATGGAGGTGTGTAGCATAATCAGACGAACCGCTAAACATGAGCATATTGGAAATGTGGATATAATGTTGAATTAGCCATGGTTTATACTACTCCAAGGTATAGGCATGTTGAATCCGAAGAAAAGTACAAAGCAGACACATAGGCATAGGAATTCCATGAAAGCATGGGTGGAGGCACGGCCTTGTAATTTGGTGGTTTTTTTTTAAATTTAACCAATACACGAGCGCGATTTAGTCAATCCATAATGTGTGCGTGATTTATTATAATACCTATGTGTTCCCATTTTATAAAATCCAAACGCATGCACATTGCAATTAACATCATTATCATCATTATCATCAACACCATCGTCATCATCACCATCATCATCACCTTCATCATCGCCTTCATCATCATCATCATCATCACCATCCTCGTCCTCATCATCACCATGATCATTGGTCATCACTCATCCTTACCATCACCATGATCATTGGTCATCGATCATCATCACCGTCCTCATCCTCATCATCACCATGATCATTGGTCATCGATCATCATCACCGTCCTCATCCTCATCATCACCATGACCATTGATCATCGATCATCATCACCATCCTCATCCTCATCATGACCATGATGATTGGTCATCAATCATAATCATAAACATCTCCATGATCATCATCACCATCATGATCATCATCATCATCTTTATCATCTTCATCATCATCATCATCATCAACATCATCATCATCAACATCAACATCATCATCATCATCATGAACATGATCATCATCATCACCATCAACATCATCAACACCAGCGTCGTCGTCATCATCATCATCATCATCATCATCACCTTCATCATCATCATCAACATGATCATCATCATCATGATCAACATCATCATCATCATCACCATCAACATCATCAACATCATCATCACCGGCGTCGTCATCATCATCATCATCAACATCATCGGCATCATCCTCATCCTCATCATCATCATCATCATCATCATCATCATCACCTTCATGATCATTATCATCTTCATGATCATCATCATCTTCATCATCATCATCATCACCATCAACATCATGAACATCATCATCACCATCGTCGTCATCACCATCATCATCATCATCATCATCATCAAGATCATCCTCATCATCATCGTCATCAACAACAACATCATCGTCGTCATCATCATCATTGCCATCACCGTCACCATCGTCACCATCCTCATCCTCCTCATCATCATCATCATAAACATCTTGATCATCATCATCATTATCATCAGCAACTACATCACAATCCTCAACATCACCATGATCATTGATCATCGATCATCATCATCAACATCGCCATGATCATCATTTTCATCATCATCTCCATCTTCATCATCATCATCATCTTCATCATCAACATCAACATCATCAACATCATCATCACCATCCTCATCATCAACATCAACATCATCAACATCATCATCACCAACTTCATCATCATCGTCGTCATCATCATCATCATCATCATCATCATCATCATCATCATCGGCCTCATAATCAGCATCACCTTCCTCATCATCCTCATCACCATCATGAACGTCATCATCACCATCATCGTCATCATGATCAACATCATCATCATGATTGTTATCATCATCATCATCTTCATCATCATCATCATCATCATCATCATCATCCTCGTCATCATCACCTTCCTCCTCCTCATCATAATCATCATTATCATCACCATCACCATTGTCGTCATCATCATCAACATAAACATCATCATCATCATCATCATCCTCATCATCATCATCACCTTCATCATCATCATCATCACCATCCTCATCCTCATCATCATCATCACCTTCATCATCATCATCATCACCATCCTCATCCTCATCATCACCATGATCATTGGTCATCGATCATTGTCACCATCCTCATCCTCATTATCACCATGATCATTGGTCATCGATCATCATCACCATCCTCATCCTCATCATCACCGTGATCATTGATCATTGATCATCATCATTGTCCTCATCCTCATCATCACCATGATCATTGATCAGTGATCATCATCATCAACATTGCCATGCTCATCATCATCATCATCTTCATCATCATCATGGTCATCATCATCATCATCAACATCAACATCATCATCAACATCATCATCATGATCACCATCAACATCATGAACATCATCATCACCAGTGTCATCATCATCATCATCATCATCATCATCATCATCATCAACATTGTCGTCATCCTCATCATCATCCTCATTATCATCATCATCATGATCACTTTCATTGTCATCATCAACATGATCATCATCATCACCATCAACATCATGAACATCATCATCACCAATGTCATCATCATCATTGTCAACATCATCCTCATCATCCTCATCCTCATCATCATCCTCATCATCATCATCAACATGATCATCATCATCAATATCAACATCATCAACATCATCATCATCATCATCATGATCAACATCATCGTCATCATCCTCCTCATCATCATCATGCTCATCATCATCATCATCATCATCATCATCATCATCACCATCAACATCATGAACATCATCAACACGGTCGTCGTCATCATCATCATTATCAACATCATCCTCCTCCTCATCATCATCATCAACATCATCCTCCTCCTCATCATCATCATCGGCATCATCATCACCATCGTCACCATCCTCATCCTCCTCCTCCTCATCATCATAAACATCTTCATCATCATCATCATCATCATCATAAACATCCTCCTTTTCCTCCTCCTCATCATCATCACCATCAACATCATGAACATCATCATCACCATCGTCATCATCCTCATCATCATCATCACCTTCATCATCATCATCATCACCATCCTCATCCTCATCATCAGCATGATCATTGGTCATCGATCATCCTCACCATCCTCATCCTCCTCGTCCTCATCATCATCAACATCATCATCATCATCCTCAACATCATCATCATCATCATCCTCATCCTCATCATCATCTTCATCATCATGACCATGAACATCATGAACATCATCATCACCATTGGCATCATCATCATCAACTTCCTCCTGCTCCTCCTCCTCCTCCTCCTCATCAACATCATCCTCATTAAGATCATCCTCATTGCCGTCATCATCACCACCGTCACCATCCTCGTCCTCCTCCTCCTGATCATCATAAACATCTTAATCATCATCATCATCATCATCACCACCACCATCATCATTATCCTCATCCTCATCATCCTCCTCATCCTCCTCCTCCTCCTCCTCCTCATCATAAACATCTTCATCATCATCATCCTCATCATCATCATAAACATACTCCTGCTCCTCCTCCTCCTCATCATCACCATCAACATCATGAACATCATCATCACCGTCGTTGTCATCATCATCAACATCAACATCATCATCATCATCATCATCATCCTCATCATCATCATCACCTTCATCATCATCATCATCACCATCCTCGTTCTCATCATCACCATGATCATTGGTCATCGATCATCCTCACCATCCTCATCCTCATCATCATCATCATCATCAACATCATCGTCATCATTCTCATCCTCATCCTCATCCTCATCATCATCATCATATTCATCATCATCATCACCATCAACATCATGAACAACATCATCATCGTCGTCGTTATCATCATCATCATCAACATCATCATCATCCACATCCACATCATCATCATCATCATTACCTTCATCATCATCATCAACATCATCATCATCATCATCAACATGATCATCATCAATACCATCAACATCATGAACATCATCATCACCATCATCATCATCATCATCAACATCAACATCATCATCATCATCATCATCATCATCATCATCATCATCATCATCATCATCACCTTCATTATCATCATCATCACCATCGCCATCCTCATCATCACCATGATCATTGGTCATCGATCATCTTCACCATCCTCATCCTCATCATCACCATGATCATTGGTCATCGATCATCATCACCGTCCTCATCCTCATCATCACCATGATCATTGGTCATCGATCATCATCACCGTCCTCATCCTCATCATCACCATGATCATTGATCATCGATCATCATCACCATCCTCATCCTCATCATGACCATGATCATTTGTCATCGATCATAATCATAAACATCTCCATGTCATCATCACCATCATGATCATGATCATCATCTTTATCATCTTCATCATCATCATCATCATCAACATCAACATCATCATCATCATCATGAACATGATCATCATCATCACCATCAACATCATCAACACCAGCGTCGTCGTCATCATCATCATCATCATCATCATCACCTTCATCATCATCATCAACATGATGATCATCATCATCATCAACATCATCATCATAATCACGATCAACATCATGAACATCATCATCACCATCGTCGTCATCATCATCATCAACAACATCATCGGCATCATTCTCATCCTCATCCTCATCATCATCATCATCGTCGTCACCTTCATCATCATCATCATCTTCATCATCATCATCATCACCATCAACATCATGAACATCATCATCACCATCGTCGTCATCACCATCATCATCCTCATCATCATCATCAACATCATCCTCATCATCATCCTCATCAACAACAACATCATCATCGTCATCATCACCATCATCATCATTGCCATCATCGTCACCATCGTCACCATCCTCATCCTCCTCCTCCTCATCATCATCATCATTATCATCAGCAACTACATCACAATGCTCATCCTCATCATCACCATGATCATTGATCATCGATCATCATCATCAACATCGCCATGATCGTCATGTTCATCATCATCATCATCTTCATCATCAACATCAACATCATCAACATCATCATCAACATCAACATCATCAACATCATCATCACCAATGTCATCATCAGCGTCGCCATCATCATCATTATCATCATCATCATCACCATCATGAATGTCATCATCACCATCATTGTCATCATGATAAACATCATCATCACGATCGTTATCATCATCATCATCTTCATCATTATCATCATCATCATCATCATCATCATCCTCGTCATCATCACCTTCCTCCTCCTCATCATAATCATCGTCATCATCACCATCAACATCATGAACATCATCATCACCATTGTCGTCATCATCATCAACATAAACATCATCATCATAATCATCATCTTCATCATCATCATCACCTTCATCATCATCATCATCACCATCCTCATCCTCATCATCACAATGATCATTGGTCATCGATCATCGTCACCATCCTCATCCTCATTATCACAATGATCATTGGTCATTGATCATCATCACCATCCTCATCCTCATCATCACCGTGATCATTGATCATTGATCATCATCACTATCCTCATCCTCATCATCACCATGATCATTGATCAGTGATCATCATCATCAACATTGACATGATCATCATCATCATCATCTTCATTATCATCATCGTCATCATCATCAACATCAACATCAACATCATCATCAACATCATCATTATCATCACCATCAACATCATGAACATCATCATCACCAGTGTCATCATCATCATCATCATCATCAACATCAACATTGTCATCATCCTTATCATCATCCTCATTATCATCATCATCATCATCACTTTCATCGTCATCATCAACATGATCATCATCATCATGCTCATCATCATCATCATCACCATCAACATCATGAACATCATCAACACCGTCGTCGTCATCATCATCATTATCAACATCATCCTCCTCCTCTTCATCATCATCAACATCATCCTCCTCCTCATCATCATCATCGCCATCATAATCACCATCCTCACCATCCTCATCCTCCTCCTCCTCATCATCAAAAACATCATCATCATCATCATCATGATCATAAACATCCTCCTCCTCCTCCTCCTCCTCATCATCACCATCAACATCATGAACATCATCATCACCATCGCCATCATCATCATCAACATCATCATCATCATCATCATCATCCTCATCATCATCATCACCTTCATCATCATCATCATCACCATCCTCATCCTCATCATCAACATGATCATTGGTCATCGATCATCCTCACCATCCTCATCCTCCTCCTCCTCCTCATCATCAACATCATCGTCATCATCCTCAACATCATCATCATCCTCATCCTCATCCTCATCTTCATCATCATCATGACCATCAACATCATGAACATCATCATCACCATTGGCGTCATCATCATCAACTTCCTCCTCCTCCTCCTCCGCCTCCTCATCGACATCATCCTCATCATCATCATCATCATCGCCATCATCATCACCATGGTCACCATCCTCGTCCTCCTCCTCCTGATCATCATAAACATCTTCATCATCATCATCATCACCATCATGATTATCCTCATCCTCATCATCCTCCTCATCCTCATCGTCCTCCTCCTCCTCATCATAAACATACTCCTCCTCCTCCTCCTCATCATCACCATCAACATCATGAACATCATCATCACCGTCGTTGTAATCATCATCAACATCAACATCATTATCATCATCATCATCATCCTCATCATCATCATCACCTTCATCATCATCATCATCACCATCCTCATTCTCATCATCACCATGATCATTGGTCATCGATCATCCTCACCATCCTCGTCTTCATCATTGTCATCATCATCAACATCATCGTCATCATCCTCATCCTCATCATCATCCTCATCCTCATCGTCATCCTCATCCTCATCCTCATCATCATCATGATCTTCATCATCATCATCACCATCAACATCATGAACAACATCATCATCATCGTCATTATCATCATCATCATCAACATCATCATCATCAACATCCACATCATCATCATCATCATTACCTTCATCATCATCATCAACATGATCATCATCCTCATCAACATGATCATCATCAATACCATCAACATCATGAACATCATCATCACCATCATCGTCATCATCATCAACATCAACATCATCATCATCATCATCATCATCATCATCATCCTCATCATCATCACCTTCATTATCATCATCATCACCATCCCCATCCTCATCATCACCATGATCATTGGTCATCGATCATCTTCACCATCCTCATCCTCCTCATCACCATGATCATTGGTCATCAATCATCATCACCATCCTCATCCTCATCATCACCATGATCATTGATCATCGATCATCATCACCATGATCATTGATCATCGATCATCATCATCAACATTGCCATGATCATCATAATCATCATCTTCATCATCATCATCATCATCAACATCATCAACATCATCATCATCATCACCATCAACATCATGAACATCATCATCACCAGCGTCGTCGTCATCATCATCATCATCATCATCATCATCATCACCGTCGTCGTCATCATCCTCATCCTCATCTTTATTGCCCTGAGCCTAGTATGGGGGAGATCTTGTAACGTGATGTAACGTTAGTACAATTGTAACATGTTGGTAAAAAATAATAGTGATAGTGAATATTATAGGAGAGATCTTGTAAAGCGATGTAAATTTAGTAACGTTTGCAACATGTCCGCAAAAAATAATAGTGATACTGAATATTATGAGAGAGATTTTGTAACACAAAATAAAAAATAATATCACTTTCGTAAAGTTATTTTTATTAATAAAAATTAAATTTTCTAATAGGACAAAATAAATGTAGGTAACAAAAACAATCTAATATGGGGGAGATGTTGTAATCTTCCTACGTAACAAAACAATAAAAAACAAAAATTTAATTATCCGTAAAAACATATGTGGGTCAAGAAAAAAACACAAAATTGAATTATCCCCCCAAAAATGTTGGCCTTGCACATGGTTTAAAACCATGTGTGCATGGTTTTAAAACCATGCACAAGGCATTCTAAACAACCCATGTTTTAACTGTACATGGTTTAAGAGGGGCTTGCAAATGTTTTTAAGACCATGTGCAAGGCCTCAGAAACAACCCATGATTGTAGGAGGGCCTTGGATATGGTTTTAAAATCATGTGGGGGGAAATAATGCAATGTTGTTAGTAACACAATAAAAGATAATAAAAAATATAATATGTCAGTCATAAATAATATTAAATATTAATAATAATAAAATTATATGTGGACCTTAAATAAAATGATGTGTCTTTTGGTTTGAGTCAAATCAATGGATACCTAAGCAGAGGTTTGCACTTGGAGAGATATGATCCATCTCGGCCATGGATAGAGCCTAGGATTTGGATCTAGACTTACATCAACTTTTAATTTTGGTGTATGAGACTTCTTGTTTCTAGGGAAAAGGGCTCGATGCTTTCTAGGGATGTATATAACCCGTCTCCTACAAATTGAACAATTGGAATTTATAACTCTTTTGGAAGGAAACACATTTTCTTAACTATTAATCCTATTAATGTTATAGAAATAAATAAAACAACCCAAATTTAATAATAATAAAATATTTATGAAAATCATACCATCTCAACAATAAAGATCTCAAACTAATGAATATAAAGGTCTCAAATTAATTAAATTTTTTTTCTAAAGAAAAAATTCGTAAATATATATATTCACATGGCTCTAAATTGTCTATTCTCGCAATATCCCAGCCTCATAGCTGATACATTTTAGATTCAGTCATAGCACTGAAACTACAAATTATTCATACGAGATCATACACAATAGATCATAATAGATCATACAAACATAGATAAAAAAGGATCAACTCATATCATACAAAAAATCATACACTAAAAGGATTATACACCTCTCAAAAAATCTTCAAAACATAGAAATATCATGAATGAGTTCATCTATCATAATTCAGTTTTGATTCATCGTCATTAAGGTTCATCAAAATTTGCAAAAAGGATCTTCTTTCATGTTCATCCTCATGTCATCAACATAAAGATAAGTCAGCAAAAACATTCATCATAGACCAGATCCTCTTCAGTTCATAGACTCGTAACAACCAAATTAATCAATATTATCTAGAGGTGCTAAAAATGTCTTAAAAAAATAAATATTAGTGTCTAAAAAAATAATATTTTGTAATATTAAATTAAAAAAAATGTTGACGAGTTAAAAGAAAGTTCCCAAAAATAAATATTACTGTCTAAAAAAACTAATATTTTGTAATATTAAATTAAAAAAATGTTAACGAGTTAAAAGAAAGTTCCCTTCAAAATTGGAGTTGAGTGGGAGTACTGGGACGAACAGGTCCTATTTTAAGACGACAAGGACTTCCTTTCATAGAAAATCTGAACGCCTTTTATTGTTCAACCTTTAATCATCATGCCTGCTGTGACAAAACACACCAGAATATGTTCAGTAAATTTAAACTGGAAACGAATGTACATAACTAATATGTTACTAAAATTAGCGTTGCATGTATATCTAACTCTCTTGCAACTTACTTGAGGAAATAGTTCATTATATTTTCTTCTATGTCGCAGCTATTTATTGTATGGAATTCTTGATTAGAATTGCTGTCAGTATTTTCTACTGGACTGTAATTGATTCTGTAAAACCATGAAGAAGAACTCATGTCATGAATGTTGTTACTCCCAGAAGAAGAACCCGCGCCATGAATATTGTTACTTCGAGAAGAAGAACCCGCCCCATAAATATTGTTACTCCTTGGTATTTGTCTACCCTGTGTACTTTCTAGCTCCACAGTGAGCTGGGCAATTCGTGGTGAAGGTAACTGAAAATTAGCAGCCTTAACTGAAGAAGGAAAGTTCAATTGTTGGAATTCTACTGATCCCTGCTGTGAGAATTCTGAACCAAATATTCCTGAGTACAGACGATAACTAGACAGGGATTGAAAACCTGGACTGAAGCGGCATTCTCTGGCTACATTTTCTGATTCCACAGCTTCTTGCTGAGGATAGTTTAGCTGCATGCCCCCAGCTCCAAGAGAAATTGCTTTGTTGGTGGGTTTGCAATCCAGTAATGTATGATGGAACTGAAGAAGGTCCTAACCGAGAGTCTTGATTTTGGCTGGACAGTTTACAAAGAAAATAAAAACCATTTTCAGCAATCACTAAATTTGATAGTATAGGTTAAGAAAGGAATGAACAAATTTGTTTTAAAGATTCTTACAATATGCTTGATTGAATGTGGCCTACTTTCTCCAGGAGCTCAAGAGATTTTCTTTTTTGTCACGTCCCCTTCCCTCAACCGGCGAAGAGAACGCGATGAACGCATCAACACAACCAGGGAAATGGCCCCCAAAACTATCAAACGAATGAAAACAATGCTGGAATTAAGCATACACAGATGCAGTTATATTCAATTATACAGCGGAAGCAACACAACACATTTCCAGCATTCAACATCAGTATAAATTACAGAGCTAAAGTAAAAAGCAGTACTTATCTTTGAGGAAGAATTCACCCGCAACCAGCTACGTCGCTGCAACATTCCACCCAACCATAGGCCAGCTTGCTCATCAATCTCTCAGCAACGCTGCCACCCCCGATCTGGGCATGATTCCTCCGGAATAAGGGTCAATTGCAGGCTTATACATAGCCAAGGGGACACATAACAGCCAAACCAACACTGCTGGGTTTCACAGGCTTTCAACAGACAAGCCAAACCAGCACAGTCCAAGGTTCAATCACTGCATACCAGCAGCCAAACAATCCCTTCACAGCTCTGTGAAGAAGTCATAAACAACAGGGGATGGCCCCAAACAATGGAGGAGCACAGCTCAAGTCCAAGGGACAACCCAGAGTTGGTTTTGTCCCTAACGTGGCCAAAACAGCTCAACCACAACATCCCAAACCAGGGAAACAATAGCAACAGCCCAATTTCAAAGTAAAAACAATGGCAACTATGCACAGTCCCAAAACACAAAAACTCAGCCCACGAATTGGAAATCCACAGTGGTCCAAAACGAAATTGGAACCCACAGCTAACACAAAAACGTGGGGAAGACAACATCCCCAAAGCAACAACAATGAGCACGCCTCTCACATGGGAAAACGACCCAAACCAGCTGTGCGTGAGGAAAACTTGCACCCAATAGCCAAATGCACGGGAAAGACATACCTGATTTTTGTGTGAGGAAAAATGGCTCCATTTTTGCCCGTGGATGCACCACTAACAGGAAGGACGCGAATTTGCAGTTCGTGGGTGCTCAACAACTCGTTGGGGAGAGGAAGAAAACCTGCGTGAGACCAAAAACGCCCCCAAAACCTGTGCGTGAGGAGCCAACCGACCAAAATCGTGGTAGAGTGAACTGACCAGGGAAGAGTGCGTGAAGGTGAAGAATGGGCAGACCTGGGTGGAGTGGGAAATTGGGTAAGGCTGACAGCCTCCCACAACCACCACCACTTCAGCAATAAATTCCCTCAGCCATAACTCCTCAACCACCAGCTGAGCATTAAAGAGGTTGACAAAAGGTGACAAAATAACAAAGGTGGAAAGACAACAAGGTAATAAAACATGGGTTTTTCCCCATAAACCAAGGTTTGACATCCCCCACCCCTTATCCTTCGGAATCCATGCCCTTTTCATTCAACGTTGCACTGCCATAGCTGGTTGTGGTTTTAGTTTTATTTGATGTGCGGTTTTACATGATGCCGAATTATAATGTGCCTTATAGCACGAGATGCCTCCGGCAATTATCCCCATTGCGGAAACATACACAACAAAATCGATGGTGGGGCTTTTGCCTTGAGCTCCTCACCACGATTAATTACAATATATACATCATGCAAACGGGGTCGAAACCGGGGACATTACATTTTTTCTTCAGCTTTCTTTTATGAATATTAAAAACACTGTTAATAAATTTTAATGACATAAAAATATATTGCATTGTTTGAGTATACCCACAAATTGAAGAACCTATTTTCATACAATATATATAAATTTTTTGTAGTGAATTATATTAACATATTTCAATACAAATACACATCTATCCATTAATTGCATCTATCCACAAATTTGATTTAAAAATTAGTATATTACATTTCTCATCTACATCAAATCACATGTCCATATGCATGTTGGATACATTTTGAAAAATGTTTTAAAATTGTCGTTAAAGGAGAAAAGGTTGGGAAGACCTTGACGATGGCAACTCATATGGCCTCCTAAAGCCTGAGATTTAACAAAATTCTGTCCACAAAATCTGCATGGGTATCTTGAATTGGGATCTTAGTTTTCAGCCGATTCTGACTCTGATATTAGTTTTATGTTTGTTAGTAAAATTGCAATATAGATTCTATTAAAGAAACAACAAAATAAACATAAGAATGTCAAGATTTTCTAAATATATATCAACATAAAAAGATGTTGAAACGAATCTCATACTTTAATATGTTAATATAAAACATATATATTAAGTGGCAAGATTTACACTCTATCAATACAATCCTTTCAAAAGATGTCACGGGCGACAAACACATGAAAAAAGAAATCCTTAGGAAAGTAGTAGCATAGTATAAATTGCAACTTAAATCAGTTCTAGTAATGAGTTTCGCAAAAATAAATTAGACTTGCTAGAAAGCCTAGTAAAAAATTAAAGGTTAAACAGGTTGTGGAAAATGTTTAACAGGTTGAGAAGGAAGAATGTGCCTTTGGCTATGCTCCTGGTGCTTCTCCTTACTATCGAGAAGGAATAGCTACTACTCCTGAGTTCTGCTAAAGGTTCACTTTTAACATATACCAAGTTGAGATAATAAAAATCATACTGTAATAATATATGTCATAATTATTTAAAATGGTAACTACTATAGTTTTATTCATTCACCATTATAAATATCCATTATTTGATTTATTTTGAAAAATGGTCTAAGCTATCACATCTATCTTATCAATAACTTTATAAAAAATAAATAAACATAAAAAACCAATTATTTGTAAATAACAATTAAGTCAAATATTAAAAAAAATAATAATAATTGAGATTTCAAAATAAAAGGAGCTTAAAACCTTCAAAACACTATGAAATGCATTACTCATCTATTCAAGATGATAGGAAAATGGTAACTTTATATCATATCTTATTTGATAAAACTATTAATTAAAAACTATATTATTATGCTTAATAATGCAACAGTCTCACTCCACAGAGAGCTCCTCCTTTCACTTAGGGAAGACACCTGACTTTATAAACAAATGTAATAAACGCTTTGAAAGGGACATCACTTGAGGTTAAAAATAATTATGTTCATCCATCCGAGATACAAGACTTTATACGAAAATTAATAAAACATTTGCTATTTATTGGGAAATGAAACTATACAACATTTGGTTTATATTTTCTTAGTTTTTTAAACTAAAAAAACTTTTTTTAATTCTTAATTAAGTGTGATTTCATTGTCATTTAAGAAAAAAACATAAGTTCTAATGTAAATTATCGAATAGGTAAGTAGATTTCAATATTTCACAATTGATCCCATAGCTCATAGCTAATGTTGAGACATAGGTCATAACTAATTTCAATGAAAGTATCGTTTTGAAATAAAATTAAAAAAACATATAATAAATGGCTTAAGTAGATACAAGGTATTTAAATTTGGGAAGGATTTCAAGGTGTTTGGATCTCAGATGTATTTATGGAGGAAAATATTAATGGTTTCTCAAATGTATGCAAATCCTATATGATTGACATTCTTTTGGAATAATCAATATGAAATGTTTATTTAATAAAAAAAATCAAAAAATTAATATAAAGAATGAATTTAACAATTAAAATTAGTATTTCTCTTCCATCACCTTCCATTTTCTAAAAATAATTTTTATTATGAATTAAAAACTTTCAACATTGTTAAGAGCGTAATACTAAAAATACCTTACTCTAAAAATAAAGGGAGAAAATAGAAATTATATTAAGAGAGGTAAATGATGAAAAATTGAATTGCATAAAGACAACTTAATGATTAAAAATAGAAATCTTATAGAGATAGATTAATGATGATCTCTAAGCTAAAAATAAATAGTAAAAATTAATTGAAGAGTAGAAATTGTGCAAATTAATTTTTATTACGAATGGAAATTTTTTAACATTGATAAGATAGTATAGAAGTTTAAAAAGAAATCTAGAAAATATAAATTGCATGAAGATATGTTAATGATGAAAAGAGTCTCTTAAATGAAAATAAATAAATAATAAAAGTTAATTATAAAATTTCTTAAAGAGTATTATTCTTCTTGAAAAACCCTAGGAAAATTTAAGAAATAAAAACATACTTATGTAGTTGAAAAGATTATTATTTTTTTATTTTCCATTGTAGTGGAGGGAAACCAAACCCGTTAGTTTAGTAACATTGGGAAAGTGAGACAAGCAAATTTATAATTCAAATGGATGTTTAATAAAAAAACAAAAATTGAATGGAGAATGGTTAATAATGAATTCAATGTTAATAATAAAATGGATTGATTAAAGAAAAACTTAATGAGTAAAAATTATTTGAATAGTAGAAATTTCTTAGCAAAAAGTTTATTTTAAATTCAAAATTTTCAAGATTGTTAATAGTCTAGTAGTTCAAAAAAGAATCCAAAAAATAGAAATTGCATGCAAACATTGTAATGAGAAACTAAAAGTTAATGATGAAAAATATAATTTGAGTTAAGATAAGTTAACAACCCTGACTTACCCATGAAATGGGTTGATTAAAGAAAAAAACTATGATAAAAGTTAATGGAAAAATACAATTTGCCTAATTTTTTATGATTATGAATTGAACATTTTTTATCTTGTTAATCGTATTGTAGTTCAAAAGGCATAGAAAAAATAGAATTTGCATACATACAAGTTAATGATGAAAAAAATTGATTATTAAAAAAAATGAATTGAATAGTATGCTCAAGAGTATAAAGCCTTAATAAAGTTTAAAACAGAAAATATGTATAAATAATTGAAGAAATGTTTTATTTTTTTAATTTCCATTAGAATCATGCCAAAAATACCAAACCCTTTAAAAAATAAATTGCTTTCAAAGCTAACATGGGTAAAATGACAAGAAAAACCAAACCCTTTGAAAAAATAAAGTGCTTTCAACACTAACATTGGTAAAATGAATGAGAAAAGCAAATCTGTTTATTTGAAAGTAGTCATTGTTTCATACAAAGAGTTAAGTTGCACAAAGAAGAGTTTAACGCTAGGCTGTTGATGTTGAACCATTCAATCTCTCAAATGTAATAACATTAGTTATCACCTTCATATAAAACTAATTAAAGTTGTAATTGTATATTAATATCGTAACACTAATTTATACAACTATAACTTAACCCAACCAAAAATATATATGAATACAATCTTTTCAAGAGATCTCAATATTTACAAACTATGAATACAATCCTTTCCAGAAATCTCACCTACCACAACTATCTCAGGGTCATGAAGAAGAAATCCTTAAAAAATACGAAAACATTTGTTATTGAAATAAGGTTTTAAGGGAAGGTGGAAGCATAAGATAAAGTTGAACTTAAATATGTTATGGAAATGAGTTTGGAAAAAAATTATTAGACTCTATAAAAGTAATTTAAAACAAACATATGCCCAAATTTTGAAATGATTCAAAGTTCTAATTTAATAACTAATATTATATCAGAAGCTAGATTTAAATTAAAAAATTCTACATTCAGCCAGATCTATGGATGTAAGTAAATACAAAGTAAATGGATCTATACAGGCTTGGTGAACTGTCAAGCATACTTAGGATCAAGATTGAATAGAAAACATTTTCGGAATGCTTTAGAGATTGAGCGGTCAAGTTGAATATTAACATAATGGGAATGGGGAAAACAAAACAAGAAATGGTTTTAAAATAAATCTGAATGCATGCTCTTGGTTACCGAATTGGGACTGCATGACTTTTAATTTGTATTTTTGCAGGGGCTTGGTAATATGAATGTTTGAATTCTTTGTAGTTTTGCATGTTGATGGATAACCAATATTTCTCTGCCTAATAATAATAATGCAAAACAAAATCAGCTAGATGTGACCAGATCTAACATGATCGACTTTCGCTTGCTGATATGACAGTGTTGGATGGATCTAATTGAGAAGATATTTGCGAGGTCAATCCAAAACCAAGTTGAGATAATTCTCTCCCCGCTAACGGGTTAGACTCTGGCTGGATTTGTGTTTCACTATCTTCAATCAGATCGTTAGATCCTTTGTTGTGCCAGTTAGACTGTGGCTGCATTTGTGCTTCTGTCTCCTCATTAAAATCATCACATCCTCCGTTGTGCCAGTTAGACCCTGGCTTCATTTGTTCTTCACTCTCTTCAGTAAAATCGTCAGATCCTCTGTTGTGCTGGTTAGACTGTGGCTGCATGTGTGCTTCTGTCTCTTCGTTAAAATCGTTAGATCCTTCATTGTGCCACTTAGACCCTCGCTGCATTTGTTCTTCACTCTCTTCAGTAAAATCGTGAGATCCTCCATTGTCCTGGTTAGACTGTGGCTGCATTTGTGCTTCAGTCTCTTCATTAAAATCGTCAGATCCTCTGGTAGGCCAAGATTCCATTGCAACAAGCGGCCAATTCATACAGTTCGTACACTTCTAAAAAAAGAAGTCAGATTCTGGAATTGTTACCCAAACTTTAAGATTAGGTATGGCTGTCCTTGTCCTTCAATCAAACATTTGAGATTTAGTACAATATTTTGAAAATTTATTCAATTCAAATTGGCATCACTAATCGCTGATATTTCTGAGGCATTCATCCGGTAGAATTGATAACTCAAATTATTTAATAGTAACTCGCTCGGTGCCTCATAATTTCTTTGAGCATAGAAATATAAATTTAAAGAAAACTAATTAATTCTCTTATTTAGTTCCGATAGACCAAAGTTTGGTCTCAGGGGACGTTAACCATCATCATCATCATCATCATCATCACAAATATAAAATATTTTTTCATGCACGCTTATGTATCATAAATGATGCATACTGTGTATGGTATATTTGGAGTTTGATATATAAATATTAAATTTTAATATTGATATTTAGAATGTTTAATACTGCAATATTGATATTCACAATGTTTGATACTTTAAAAGTACTGTAGACATTATATATTAAATTTTTATTTTTATTTTTAGAAATGATAATGTAATTTATTTGTATTTATATGTGTTTTATTTGAGATTTTGGAGTGGAGAAGTATTTATGCTTTATCTAGATTTCATGAGTGTAAAATAATTGTACTGCTCATATTAATTTTATGGCACTCATTACAAAGAATATAAAAAATAGTTGATGCATGGATAACTCCTTAAGGATAAAATAAATAATTGATAACTTATTATTTACACTTAACTTGTAACCTATAGGTGAACAATAAGACGAGAACAATTAATTGATAACTTATTGGTGGCACTTAACTTATAATCTATAGGTGTTAACAAGCCACAAGTTAAGTGGTTGTTTTAGTTACATTATATATATGAATAAAAACTTTTTACGAATGATATATAATAAAATGAATGAAATTTTTTAATAATGATATATATAATAAAATGAAATTTTGCTAGGAATTATTTTTGAAATGTTAAATGAATGTTTTTTAATTAATTTTAAATGTGAGATTATAAATGGAGTTGCAAGTTTATTATTATTTGGTGGTATTCATAGCTAAGGTAGAGTTTAGTGAAAAACATTGCACCTTGAAGTTTATATCTGAGCTCATCAATAATTTGAGTTGAGAAATTTTCCTTGTCCTTAATTGTTAGTTTATTGGAGCATGAATGTTTTGGAACATTGACCACAAGACTTATTTTTTTAGGACCATGATCAAAGGTGATGAATTAGGCTTAGTACTATGATGTATGATAGCCTCCAAAGTTTTATAAGTAATCTTATTAATTCCATTATCTTTGGAGAAAAAGGTGTTTATAAGGATGCACATTTGGTGGTTGACTACATAGGATCGGAGGAATACCATGATCATGTTCTCATTATGAAGAAGATAAACTTGTAAGGTTTGGCCCTTTTGGGAATCCAATTCCACGCTTTTTAATTTGATAGTCATACTTTTGTAAGATAGTTTTGAAGAGATTTAAGTCCAATTTGATGAAAATAATATTCATCCTTCACAAGTAATTAACCAGCAAACTCATATATTTGTTTCATTAGTCACTAAGATCATTGAATAGATACTCATATAGGATCAATTTCATTAATGCCATTTTCATTATTTGGAAGAAAGAGAGTATAAACATAGGAAAATATAATTAGTAAATGTTGACAAAATGTGTCTTCTTATGATGTCTAACTAATCTTATCAAAGAACAATATGTATTCCCTCAATCATAGTGCCCATGATTTCAACAATGTTCTATGTCTAGCATATATAAAACACTTATCCTTTTTAATCCAATGCATATATTTAACGCATAATTTATGTACCATAAATTTTACCACTCAAATGATCTAACTTAGGGAGGATCGTAGCATTGAAATTGTCATTATAAAAATTAGAAATATGAGAATTATCATTGCAATTATTATCATTAACAAATTTTCAATCATTGTCTAAAAAAAGAAAGGAGGATTTAGAATGTTAGACTCTTTAAAATCCTTACAACCTACATCACCAACTAAATCAATAAATTTGTTGATTTTTTTTTAGCAATGCCATTACTATCATTAGAATTATCCACATTCATTACAATTCTATCATTAGATAGTTAATTCTAAAACTATGTTGAATACTTCCATCACATTGTTGTCATGGCCATGAAGTGGATTTTGAGTAGAATAGGTTATGTGTAATCATTGGAATTGTCATAATCAAAACCATTCGAATTATCATCACCAAAATTATCATCACCACTCAATATGTAGTGCTCGTTATTTATTTTCCATTTCTATCACCACTAATGATGTTTATTGTACTCAACACTATATATTTGAAAAAATGCAACCCACATATTTTTAGAGTTACTTAGATTTTCTCTTAAGGGAAAAACTACAGGGATTTTCTACTTTTTTCCAAGAAAAACTTAAAGAATTATATTAAAAAATATTTAAAATAAGCTAATAAATTCTATAATACAATATATAACTATGGATTCTCAAAAGTTTCTGCTCAAAACTTCTAGCAAGCTAACACAAATGTACTATGTCTATTTTTTTATAAAACTTGTATGATTACATCTAGTCCGGTATATTCTACAAAAGGTGTTGAGAAGCATAATGTAATTATAGAAATTTTTTAGCAATAAATTGAAGATGAGCACACTTTCTCAAGGCATCAACTTGGACATGGTTGAAAGGTAACAAGTTTTGCATGTCGATCTCCATGTCATCTATTGATGATGAATCTATTGTTCTTTGCATTCAATCGAGATTGATCATAGAGATGTATTCATATGATGTACCAAAGAAAATGAATCATTATCACACTCTTCTTCCAAACCCTAAATCCTCATTTTTTTATTTAACTAGAATATCCATGATTATGGCACAGTTTGGTGATGCTCAAGATAATATTAATTCATTGTAGTGATTTAAAGTATAAAGTTTCTATTACCATTAATTAAATACTCTTGTATTGAGAAGAATATTCTAATCTCCTTATGCCCCTCTAAGAATTTTGTCCATGGTTTTCCATGTTGGCTCCTAACAGACTCAATTTCCTTTTAAACCAATTCCCAATAAAGACAATAGTTTATTAGGTGGACTCAATTAAGCTTCCCATTTTTTCTTTACTTAATGGGATTAAAATGTATACAAAATTACAAGGTTCTCCTTCCAAATGTGTGGAGAAAAATTAATTGTTCAATACATTCCTATAGCTCATACATAGCTCATATCACTCCAACTTGAAATGACCTCTTGTTGATTTCCTCCAAGTTCTCAATCTACTAGTTCACAGTGGAAATTTTAGAAACTGTTTCTCAACATTTAAACTATCCCATATCAATTTTACCATGGAGTAATCACACAATACAAAATAATCCCAAAGGAATAGTTTAAATTAGGTAAAATTACCCTAGCTTTTCTATTTGACTAGATATCATAATCCATAGGGTATTCCAAGTGGGCTAAGAAAATATTAATGACATAGCTTGAACTATTGTCTTAGGGTGTGTGCAAGAAGTTGAGGGTCTCTTTTGGCGAGTTAGATGCAATACAAAACTGAAAAAACAGACATCCATCAACTTGCATGGATATTTAGGGACATGTACACAATGAATCTTGCGATCAGTAAAAAACAAGAAAGGTATGAAATTGAATGACCTTTCCAAATATATAATTTTTTTCTATTGAAAATGTTGTTAACTATATAAAGTTAGATATTTTTTAACGTGCACTTTTTATTTTTGCGACAAATTATAAGGTATATGTTTTTGTGGGTGCAGCGTCTGAGTGTCTAAATGATGGAATAAACTTACGAAAACTGTTATACATATAGAGAACATATAGGACTAGTGCACGGCTATTTTATCAATAATAAAAATAATATTTTTAAATTTGCTTTTAATTATCTAAGAGATCAAACCTTAAAAATGGTACGTCAATTGTGGGTGCAGCATTTGAATGTCCTAATGCAATTATTTGGAAGTGGGTTTTTGAATGGTTGAGAAACAAAAGAGATATGGACAAAAGACTAACTGGTTGAGAAACGAAAGAGATATGGAAAAAAGACTAACTGTTTGTTTTTTGAGTTGAGGAGTGATGACAGAAGATAAATAACAAAAAAATAGAAAAAAACATGTATTCTTGTTAAAACTTACATATTTAGAATCTGCAAAAGAAACCATATTTGTTTCTAAAATATCATAAAAAATGGTGTGTAGCATAATCAAACGAACCGCTAAACATGAGCATATTGGAAATGCGGATATAATGCTGAATTAGCCATGGTTTATACTACTCCAAGGCATAGGCATGTTGAATCCAAAGAAAAATACAAAGCAGACACATAGTCATAGGAATTCCATGAAAGCATGTGTGGAGGCACGTCCTTGTAATTTGTTGGGAATTCTTTTTTTGAATTTAACCAATACACGAGTGCGATCTAATAAATCCAAAACGTGTGCGTGATTTATTATCATACAAATGTGTGCCCATTTTATAAAATCCAAACGCGTGCACATTGTAATTAACATCATTTTCATCATTATCATCAACACCATTGTCATCATCATCATCATCATCACCTTCATCATCACCTTCATCATCATCATCATCACCATCCTCGTCCTCATCATCACCATGATCATTGGTCATCACTCATCCTTACCATCACCATGATGATTGGTCATCAATCATCATCACCGTCCTCATCCTCATCATCACCATGATCATTGGTCATCGTTCATCATCACCGTCCTCATCCTCATCATCAACATGATCATTGATCATCGATCATCATCACCATCCTCATCCTCATCATGACCATGATCATTGATCATCGATCATAATCATAAACATCTCTATGATCATCATCACCATCATGATCATGATCATCATATTTATCATCTTCATCATCATCGTCATCATCAACATCAACATCATCATCATGAACATGATCATCATCATCACCATCAACATCACCAACATCATCAACACCAGCGTCGTCATCATCATCATCATCATCATCATCATCACCCTCATCATTATCATCAACATGATCATCATCATCATCAACATCATCATCATCATCACCATCAACATCATCAACATCATCATCACCAACGTCATCATCATCATCATCATCAAAATCATTGGCATCATCCTCATCCTCATCCTCATCATCATCAGCAGCAGCACCTTCATGAGCATTATCATCTTCATTATCATCATCATCACCATCAACATCATGAACATATCATCACCATCGTCATCATCGCCATCATCATCATCATCATCATCAACATCATCCTCATCATCATCATCATCAACAACAACATCGTCGTCGTCATCATCACCATCATCATCATTGCCATCATCGTCACCATCGTCACCATCCTCATCCTCCTCCTCATCATCATCATAAACATCTTCATCATCATCATCATTATCATCATCACCTACATCACAATCCTCATCCTCATCATCACCATGATCATTGATCATCGATCATCGTCATCAACATCGCCATGATGGTCATGTTCATCATCATCTCCATCTTCATCATCATTATCATCTTCATCATCAACATCAACATCATCAACATCATCATCACCATCCTCATGATCAACATCAACATCATCAACATCATCATCACCAACGTCATCATCATCGTCGCCATCATCATCATCATCATCATCATCATCAGCCTCATAATCAGCATCACCTTCCTCATCATCATCATCACGATCATGAACGTCATCATCAACATCGTCGTCATCATGATCAACATCATCATCACGATCGTTATCATCATCATCATCTTCATCATCATCATCATCATCATCATCATCATCCTCATCATCACCACCATCATCATCTTCATCATCATCATCATCACTATCAACATCATGAACATCATCATCACCATCGTTCTCATCATCATCAACATAAACATCACCATCATCATCATCATCCTCATCATCATCATCACCTTCATCATCATCATCATCACCATCCTCATCCTCATCATCACCATGATCATTGGTCATCGATCATCATCACCATCCTCATCCTCATTATAACCATGATCATTGGTTATCGATCATCATCGCCATCCTCATCCTCATCATTACCGTGATCATTGATCATTGATCATCATCACTGTCCTCATCCTCATCATCACCATGATCATTGATCAGTGATCATCATCATCAACATTGCCATGATCATCATCATCATCATCGTCGTCGTCATCGTCATCATCAACATCAACATCATCATCAATATCATCAACATCATCATCATCATCACCATCAACATCATGAACATCATCATCACCAGTGTCATCATCATCATCATCATCAACATTGTCATCATCCTCATCATCATCATCATCATCACCTTCATCTTCATCATCAACATGATCATTATCATCACCATCAACCTCATGAACATCATCATCACCAACGTCATCATCATCATCATCATCAACATCATTGTCATCATCCTCATCCTCATCATCATCCTCATCCTCATCATCATCATCAACATGATCATCATCATCATCAACAAAATCATGAACATCATCATCACCAATGTCGTCGTCATCATCATCATCAACATCATCGTCATCATCCTCCTCCTCATCATCATGCTCATCATCATCATCATCATCACCACCACCATCAACATCATGAACATCATCAACACCGTCGTCGTCATCATCATCATTATCAACATCATCCTCATCATCATCATCATCATCAACATCATCCTCATCCTCATCAACATCATCGCCATCATCATCACCATTGTCACCATCCTCATCCTCCTCCTCATCATCATCATAAACATCTTCATGATCATCATCATCATCATAAACATCCTCCTCCTCCTCCTCCTCATTATCATCACCATCAACATCATGAACATCATCATCACCATCGTCATCATCATCATCAACATCAACAACATCATCATCATCATCATCATCATCATCCTCATCATCATCATCACCTTCATCATCATCATCATCACCATCCTCATCGTCATCATCCGCATGATCATTGGTCATCGATCATCCTCACCATCCTCATCCTCCTAATCCTCATCATCATCAACATCATCGTCATCATCCTCAACATCATCATCATCCTCATCCTCATCATCATCTTCATCATCATCATCACCATCAACATCATGAACATCATCATCACCATTGGCGTCATCATCATCAACATCCTCGTCCTCCCCCTCCTCCTCATCATCAACATCATCCTCATCATCATCATCGTCATCGCCATCATCATCAGCATCGTCACCATCCTCGTCCTCGTCCTCCTCATCCTCATAAACATCTTCATCATCATCATCATCGTCGTCATCATTATCCTCATCCTCATCATCCTCCTCATCCTCATCCTCCTCCTCATCATCATCATAAACATCTTCATCATCATCATCCTCATCATCATCATAAACATACTCCTACTCCTCCTCCTCATCATCATCACCATCAACATCATGAACATCATCATCACCGTCGTTGTCATCATCATCAACATCAACATCATCATCATCATCATCATCACCTTCATCATCATCATCATCACCATCCTCATTCTCATCACCACCATGATCGTTGGTCATCGATCATCCTCACCATCCTCATCATCATCATCATCAACATCATCGTCATCATCCTCATCCTCATCATCATCCTCATCATCATCCTCATCCTCATCATCATCTTCATCATCATCATCACCATCAACATCATGAACATCATCATCATCGTCGTCGTTATCATCATCATCATCTACATCATCATCATCCACATCCATATCATCATCATCATCAACATGATCATCATCAGTACCATCAACATCATGAACATCATGATCACCATCATCGTCATCATCATCATCATCATGATCCTCATCACCATCACCTTCATTATCATCATCATCACCATCCCCATCCTTATCATCACCATGATCATTGGTCATCGATCATCCTCACCATCCTCATCCTCATTATCACCATGATCATTGATCATCGATCATCATCGCCATGATCATTGATCATCGATCATCATCATCAACATCGCCATGATCATCATCATCATCATCTTCATCATCATCATCATCATCATCATCAACATCAACATCATCAACATGATCATCATCATCACCATCAACATCATGAACATCATCATCACCAGTGTCATCGTCATCATCATCATCATCATCGTCGTCATCATCATCATCATCATGATCATCACCGTCGTTGTCATCATCCTCATCCTCATCTTTATTGCCGTGAGCCCAGTATGGGTGAGATCTTGTAACGTGATGTAACGTTAGTACATTTGTAATATGTCGGCAAAAAATAATAGTGATAGTGAATATTATAGGAGAGATATTGTAAAGCGATGTAAATTTTGTAACGTTAGCAACATTTCCGCAAAAAATAATAGTGATAGTGAATATTATGAGAGAGATTTTGTAACACAAAATAAAAAATAATATCACTTTCGTAAAGTTATTTTTATTAATAAAAAATAAATTTTCTAATAGGCCAAAATAAATGCCGGTAACAAAAACAATCTAATATGGGGGAGATGTTGTAATCTTCCTACCTAACAAAACAATAAAAAACAAAAATTTAATTATCCGTAAAAACATATGTCGGTCAAGAAAAAAACACAAAATTGAATTATCCCCGAAAAAATGTTGGCCTTGCACATGGTTTAAAACCATGTGTGCATGGTTTTAAAACCATGTGCAAGGCATTCTAAACAACCCATGGTTTAACTGTACATGGTTTAAGAGGGGCTTGCAAATGTTTTTAAGACAAAAACAACCCATGATTGTAGGAGGGCCTTGCATATGGTTTTAAAATCATGCGGGGGGAAATAATGCAATGTTGTTAGTAACAAAATAAAAGATAATAAAAAATATAATATGTCAGTCATAAGTAATATTAAATATTAATAATAATAAAATTATATGTGGACCTTAAATAAAATGATGTGTCGTTTGGTTTGAATCAAATCAATGGATACCTAAGAAGAGGTTTGTAGTTGGAGAGATTTGATCCATCTTAGCGCTCGATAGAGCCTACGATTTGGATCTACGTTGGTTAACATGACCTAAGCCAAACTTAGAACTAATGAATATAAAGGTCTCAAATTAATTAATTAATTTAATAATAATAATAAAAAACTCAAATTTAATAATAATAAAATATTTATGAAAATCATACCATCTCAACAATAAAGATCTCAAACTAATGAATATAAAGGTCTCAAATTAATTAATTTTTTTTTCTAAAGAAAAAATTCGTAAATATATATATTCACATGGCTCTAAATTGTCCATTCTCACAATATCCCAGCCTCATAGCTGATACATTTTAGATTCAGTCATAGCACTGAAACTGCAAATTAATCATACGAGATCATACACAATAGATCATAATACATCATACAAACATAGATAAAAAAGGATCAACTCATATCATATAAGTGAGCAAAAACATTCATCATAGATCCTCTTCAGTTCATAGACTCATAACAGTCAAATTAATCAATATTATCTAGAGGTGCTAAAAATGTCTTTAAAAGAAATATTAGTGTCTAAAACAATAATATTTTGAAATATTAAATTAAAAAAAATGTTTACGAGTTAAAAGAAAGTTCCCAAAAGTAAATATTACTGTCTAAAAAAATTAATATTTTGTAATATTAAATTAAAAAAAACGTTAACGAGTTAAAAGAAAGTTCCCTTCAAAATTGGAGTTGAGTGGGAGTACTGGGTGGGAGTACTGGGACGAACAGCTCCTGTTTTAAGACGACGAGGACTTCCTTTCATAGAAAATCTGAACGCCTTTTATTGTTCAACCTTTAATCATCATGCCTGCTGTGACAAAACGCACCAGAATATGTTCAGTAAATTTAAACTGCAAACGAATGTACATAACTAATATGTTACTAAAATTAACGTTGCATGTATATCTAACTCGCTTGCAATTTACTTGAGGAAATAGTTCATTATATTTTCTTCTATGTCGCAGCTATTTATTGTATGGAATACTTAATTAGAATTGTTGTCAGTATTTTCTACTGGACTGTAATTGATTCTGTAAAACCCTGAAGAAGAACTCATGTCATGAATGTTGTTACTCCCAAAAGAAGAACCCGCGCCATGAATATTGTTACTCCGAGAAGAAGAACCCGCCCCATAAATATTGTTACTCCTTGGTATTTGTCTACCCTGTGTACTTTTTAGCTCCACAGTGAGCGGGGCAATTCGTGGTGAAGGTAAGTAAAAATTAGCAGCCTGAACTGAAGAAGGAAAGTTCAATTGTTGGAATTCTGCTGATCGCTGCTGTGAGAATTATGAACCAAATATTCCTGAGTACAGACGATAACTAGTTGGGGATTGAAAACCTGGACTGAAGCAGCGTTCTCTGGCTACATTTTCTGATTCCACAGCTTCTTTCTCAGGATAGTTTAGCTGCATGCCCCCAGCTCCAAGTGGATTTTGATAGAAATTGCTTTGTTGGTGGGTTTCCATTCCAGTAATGTATGATGGAACTGAAAAAGGTCCTAACCGAGAGTCTTGATTTTGGCTGGACAGTTTACAAAGAAAATAAAAACCATTTTCAGCAATCACTAAATTTGATAGTAAAGGTTAAGAAAGGAATGAACAAATTTGTTTTAAAGATTCTTACAATACGCTTGATTGAATGTGGCCTACTTTCTCCAGGAGCTCAAGAGCTTTTCTTTTTTCTTCAGCTTTCTTTTCTGAATATTAAAAACACTGTTAATAAATTTTAATGACATAAAAATATATTGCATTTTCTTTGAGTATAGCCATAAATTGACAAACCTATTTTCATACAATATATATAATTTTTTTGTAGTGAATTATATTAACAGATTTCAATACAAATACACATCTATCAATTAATTGCATCTATCCACAAATTTGATTTAAAAATTAATATATTACATTTCTCATCTAGATCAAATGAGACATCCATATGCATGTTGGATACATTTTGAAAAATGTTTTAAAATTGTCGTTAAAGGAGAAAAGGTTGGGAAGACCTTGGTGATGGCGATTCATATGGCCTCCTAAAGCCTGAGATTTAACAAAATTATGTCCACAAAATCTGCATGGGTATCTTTAATTGGGATCTTTGTCTTCAACCGATTCTGAATGTGATATTAGTTTTCTGTTTGTTAGTAAAATTGCAATATAGATTCTATTAAAGAAACAACAAAATAAACATAGAAATGTAACGATTTTCGAAATATATATCAACATAAAAAGCTGTTGAAATGAATCTCATACTTTAATATGTTAATATAAAACATATATATTAAGTGGCAAGATTTACACTCTATCAATACAATCCTTTCAAAAGATGTCACGGGCGACAAACACATGAAAAAAGAAATCCTTAGGAAAGTAGTAGCATACTATAAATTGGAACTTAAATCAGTTCTAGTAATGAGTTTCGCAAAAATAAATTAGACTTACTAGAAACCCTAGTAAAAAATTAAAGGTTAAACAGGTTGAGGAAAATGTTTAACAGGTTGAGAAGGAAGAATGTGCCTTTGGCTACGCTCCTGGTGCTTCTCCTTACTATCGAGAAGGAATAGCTACTACTCCTGAGTTCTTCTAAAGGTTCACTTTTAACATATACCAAGTTGAGATAATAAAAATCATACTGATAATAATATATGTCATAATTATTTAAAATGGTAACTACTATAGTTTTATTCATTCACCATTATAAATATCCATTATTTGATTTATTTTGAAAAATGGTCTTAGCTATCACACCTACCTTATCAATAACTTTATAAAAAATAAATAAACATAAATACCAATTATTTGTAAATAACAATTAAGTAAAATATTTATAAAAAAAATAATAATAATTGAGATTTAAAAATAAAAGGAGCTTAAAACCTTCAAAACACTATGAAATGCAAATTACTGATCTATCCGGGATGATAGGAGGAAAATGGTAGCTTTATATCATATCTTATTTGATAAAACTATTAATTAAAAACTATATTATAATGCTTGATAATGCAACAAGAGAGCTCCTCCTTTCACTTATGGAAGACACCCGACTTTATAAACAAATGTAATAAACGCTTTCAAAGGGACATCACTTGAGGTTAAAAATAATTATGTTCATCCATCACAGATACAAGACTTTATACGAAAATTAATAAAACATTTGATATTTATTGGGAAATGAAACTATACAACATTTGGTTTATATCTTTTTAGTTTTTTAAACTAAAAAAACTTTTTTAATTCTTAATTAAGTGTCATTTCATTGTCATTTAAGAAAAAAACATAAGTTCTTATGTAAATTATCGAATAGGTAAGTAGATTTCAATATTTCACAATTGATCCCATAGCTCATAGCTAATGTTGAGATATAGCTCATAACTGATTTCATTGAAAGTATCATTTTGAAATAAAATTTTAAAAAAATATAATAAATGGCTTAAGTAGATACAAGGTATTTAAATTTGGGAAGGATTTCAAGGTGCTTGGATCTCAGATGTATTTATGGAGGAAAATATTAATGGTTTCTCAAATGTATGCAAATCCTATATGATTGACATTCTTTTGGAATAATCAATATCACATGTTTATTTAATAAAAAAAATCAAAAAATTAATATAAAGAATGAATTTAACAATTAAAATTAGTATTTCTCTTCCATCACCTTCCATTTTCTAAAAATAATTTTTACTATGAATTAAAAACTTTCAACATTGTTAAGAGTATAATAGTAAAAATACCTTACTCTAAAAATAAAGGGAGAAAATAGAAATTATATTGAGAGAGGTAAATGATGAAAAATAGAATTGCATAAAGACAACTTAATGATTAAAAATAGAAATCTTATAGAGATAGATTAATGATGATCTCTAAGGTAAAAATAAATAGTAAAAATTAATTGAAGAGTAGAAATTGTGCAAATTAATTTTTATTATGAATGAAATTTTTTTAAAATTGATAAGATAGTATAAAAGTTTAAAAATAAATCTAGAAAATATAAATTGCATGAAGATATGTTAATGAGGAAAAGAGTCTATTAAATGAAAAAAAATAAATAATAAAAGTTAATTATAAAATTTCTTAAAGAGTATTATTCTTCTTTAAAAAACCTAGGAAAATTTAAGAAATAAAAACATGCCTATGTACTTGAAAAGATTATTATTTTTTTAATTTCCATTGTAATGGAGGGAAACCAAACCCGTTAGTTTAGTAACATTGGGAAAGTGAGACAAGCAAATTTATAATTCAAATGGCTGTTTAATAAAAAAACAAAAATTGAATGGAGACTGGTTAATAATGAATTCAATGTTAATAATAAAATGGATTTATTAAAGAAAAACTTAATGAGTAAAAATTATTTGAATAGTAGAATTTTCTTACCAGAAAGTTTATTTTAAATTCAAAATTTTCAATATTGTTAATAGTATAGTAGTTCAAAAAAGAATCCAAAAAATAGAAATTGCATGCAAACAGTGTAATGAGAAACTAAAAGTTAATGATGAAAAATATAAATTGAGTTAACAACCTTGACTTACCCATGAAATGGGTTGATTAAATAAAAAAACTATGATAAAAGTTAATGGAAAAATACAATTTGCCTAATTTTTTATTATTATGAATTGAACATTTTTTATCGTGTTAATCGTATTGTAGTTCAAAAGGAATAGAAAAAATAGAATTTACATACATACAAGTTAATGATGAAAAAAATTGATTATTAAAAAAAATGAATTGAATAGTATGCTAAAAGTATAAAGCCTTAATAAAGTTTAAAATAGAAAATATGTATAAATAATTGAAGAAATGTTTTATTTTTTTAATTTCCATTAGAATCATGCCAAAAAAACCAAACCCTTTAAAAAATAAATTGCTTTCAACACTAACATGGGTAAAATGACAAGAAAAACCAAACCCTTTGAAAAAATAAAGTGCTTTCAACACTAACATTGGTAAAATGAATGAGAAAAGCAAATCTGTTTACTTCAAAATGAAAAAGATATGATAAATCTGATAAGTAATAAGTCTCAATTGCTATACTATTTGAAAGTAGTCATTGTTTCATACAAAGAGTTAAATTGCACAAAGAAGAGTTTAACGCTAGGTTGTTGATGTTGAACCATTCAATCTGTCAAATGTAATAACATTAGTTATCACCTTCATATAAAAGTAATTAAAGTTGTAATTGTATATTAATATCGTAACACTAATTTATACAACTATAACTTAACCCAACAAAATATATATATGAATACAATCTTTTCAAGAGATGTCAACATTTACAAACTATGAATACAATCCTTTCCACAGATCTCACCTACCACAACTGTCTCAGGGACATGAAGAAGAAATCCTTAAAAAATACGAAAACATTTGTTATTGGAATAAGGCTTTAAGGAAAGGTGGAAGCATAAGATAAAATTGAACTTAAATCTGTTATGGAAATGAGTTTGGAAAAAAATTACTAGACTCTATAAAAGTAATTTGAAACAAACATCTGCCCAAATTTGGAAACGATTCAAAGTTCTAATTTAATAACTAATATTATATTCGAAGCTAGATTTAAATTAAAAAATTCTACATTCAGCCAGATCTGTGAATGTAAGTAAATACAAAGTAAATGGATCTATACAGGCTTGGTGAACTGTCAAGCATACTCACGATCAAGATTGAACAGAAAGCGTTTTCGGAATGGTTTAGAGATTGAGCTGTCAAGTTGAATATTAACATAATGGGAATGGAAAAAACAAAACAAAAAAATGGTTTTAAAATAAATATGAATGCATGCTCTTGGTTACCAAATTGGGACTGCATGATTTTTAATTTGTATTTTTGCAGGGTCTTGGTAATATGAATTTTTGAATTCTTTGTAGTTATGCATGTTGATGGATAACCAATATTTCCCTGCCTAATAATAATAATGCAAAACAAAATCAGCTAGATGTGACCAGATCTAACCTGATCGGCTTTCACTTGCTGAGATGCCAGTGTTGGATGCATCTAATTGAGAAGATATTTGCGAGGTCAATCCAAAACTAAGTTGAGATAATTCTCTCCCCACTGACCGGTTAGATTGTGGCTGGATTTTTGTTTCACTATATTCAATCAAATCGTCAGATCCTTTGTTGTGCCAGTTAGACTGTGGTTGCATTTGTGCTTCTGTCTCTTCGTTAAAATCGTCAGATCCTCCGTTCTGCTAGTTAGATCCTGGCTACATTTGTTCTTCACTCTCTTCAGTAAAATCGTCAGATCCTCTGTTGTGCCGATTAGACTGTGGCTGCATTTGTGCTTGTGTCTCTTCGTTAAAATCGTCAGATCCTCCGTTGTGCAAGTTAGACCCTCGCTCCATTTGTTCTTCACTCTCTTCAGTAAAATCATGAGATCCTCGACTGTGCCGGTTAGACTATGGCTTCATTTGTGCTTCAGTCTCTTCATTAAAATCATCAGATCCTCTGGTAGGCCAAGATTCCATTGCAACAAGCGGCCAATTCGTACAGTTCATACACTTCTCAGAAAAGAAGTCGGATTCTGGAATTGTTACCCAAACATTAAGATTAGGTATGGCTGTCCTTGTCCTTCAATCGAACATTCGAGATTTACTACAATATTTCAAAAATTTATTTAATTCAAATCAGCATCACTAACAACTGATATTTCCGAGGCATTCATCCGGTAGAATTGATAACTCAAATTATTTAATAGTAACTAGCTCGGTGCTTCATAATTTCTTTGAGCGTAGAAATATAACTTTAAAGCAAACTAATTAATTCTCTTCTTTAGGTCCGATAGACCAAAGTTTGGTCTAAGGGGACGTTAACCGTCATCATCATCACAAATATAAAATATTTTGCATGCACGCTTATGTATCATAAATGATGCATACTATGTGTATGGTATATTTGGAGTTTGATATATAAATATTAAATTTTAATATTGATATTTAGAATGTTTAATACCGCAATATTGATATTCACAATGTTTGATACTTTAAAATTACTATAGATATTATATATTAAATTTTTATTTTTATTTTTAGAAATGATAATGTAATTTATTTGTATTTATATGTGTTTTATTTGAGATTTTGGAGTGGAGAAGTATTTATGCTTTATCTAGATTTCATGAGTGTAAAATAATTGTACTGCTCATATTAATTTTATGGCACTCATTACAAAGAATATAAAAAATAGTTGATGCATGGATAACTCCTTAAGGCTAGAATAAATAATTGATAACTTATTATTTACAGTTAACTTGTAACCTATAGGTGAACAATAAGACGAGCACAATTAATTGATAACTTATTGGTGGCACTTAACTTATAATCTATAGGTGTTAATGAGCCTCAAGTTAAGTGGTTGTTTTAGTTACATTAAATATATGAATAAAAACTTTTTATGAATGATATATAATAAAATGAATGAAATTTTTTAATAATGATATATATAATAAAATGAAATTTTGCTAGGAATTATTTTTGAAATGTTAAATGAATGTTTTTTAATTAATTTTAAATGTGACATTGTAAATGGAGTTGCAAGTTTATTATGATTTGGTGGTATTCATACCTAAGGTAGAGTTTAGTGAAAAACATTGCACCTTGAAGTTTATATCCGAGCTCATCAATAATTTGAGTTGAGAAATTTTCCTTGTCCTTAATTGTTAGTTTATTGGAGCATGAATGTTTTGGAACATTTACCACAAGTTTTATTTTTTTAGGACCATGATCAAAGGTGATGATTTAGGGTTAGTACTATGATGTATGATAGCCTCCAAAGTTTTATAAGTAATCTTATTAATTCCATTATCTTTGGAGAAAAAGGTGTTTATAAGGATGCACATTTGGTGGTTGACTACATAGGATCAGAGGAATACCATGATCATGTTCTCATTATGAAGAAGATAAACTTGTAAGGTTTGTCCCTTTTGGGAATCCAATTCCACGCTTTTTAATTTGATATTCATACTTTTGTAACATAGATTTGAAGAGATTTAAGTCCAATTTGATGAAAATAATATTCATCCTTCACAAGTAATTAACTAGCAAACTCATATATTTGTTTCACTAGTCACTAATATCATTGAATAGATACTCATATAGGATCAAGTTCATTAATGCCATTTTCATTATTTGGAAGAAAGAGAGTATCAACATAGGAAAATATAATTAGTAAATGTTGACATATAGAAAACAAATTTAAAAAAAATTCAAAACAACACAAAATGTGTCTTCTTATGATGTCTAACTAATCTTATCAAAGAACAATATATATTCCCTCAATCATAGTGCCCATGATTTCAACAATGTTCTATGTCTAGCATATATAAAACACTTATCTTTTTTAATCCAATGCATATAGTTAACACATAATTTATGTACCATAAATTTTACCACTCAAATGATCTAACTTATGGAGGATGGTAGCATTGAAATTGTCATTATCAAAATTAGAAATATGAGAGTTATCATTGGAATTATTATCATTAACAAATTTTCAATCATTGTCTAAAAAAAGAAAGGAGGATTAAGAATGTTAGACTCTTTAAAATCCTTACAACCTACATCACCAACTAAATCAATAAATTTGTTGATCTTTTTTTTAGCAATGTCATTACTATAATTAGAATTATCCACATTCATTACAATTTTATCATTAGATAGTTAATTCTATAACTATGTTGAATACTTCCATCACATTGTTGTCATGGGCATGAAGTGGATTTTGAGTAGAATAGGTTATGTGTAATCATTGGAATTGTCATAATCAAAACCATTCAAATTATCATCACCACTAAATCTGTAGTACTCATTATTTATTTTCCATTTCTATCACCACTAATGTTGTTTATTGTACTCAACGCTATATATTTGAAAAAATGCAACCCACGTATTTTTAGAGTTACTTAGATTTTCTCTTAAGGACAAAACTACAGGGATTTTGTACTTTTTTCCAAGAAAAACTTAAATAATTATATTAAAAAATATTTAAAATAAGCTAATAAATTCTATAATACAATATATAACTATGGATTCTCAAACATTTCTGCTCAAAATTTCTAGCAAGCTAACACAAATGTACTATGTCTATTTTTTTAAAAAACTTGTACGATTACATATAGTCAAGTATATTCTACAAAAGGTGTTGAGAAGCATAATATAATTATAGAAATTTTTTAAGAATAAATTGAAGATGAGCACACTTTCTCAAGGCATCAACTTGGACATGGTTGAAAGGTAGTGAGTTTTGCATGTCGATCTCCATGTCATCTATTGATGATGAATCTATTGTTCTTTGCATTCAATCGATATTGATCATAGAGAGGTAATCATATGATGTACCAAAGAAAAGGAATCATTATTACACTCTTCTTCCAAACCGTAAATCCTCATTTTTTTATTTAACTAGAATATCCATGATTATGGCACGGTTTGGTGATGCGCAAGATAATATTAATTCATTGTAGTGATTTAAAGTATAAAGTTTCTAATACCATTAATTAAATCCTCTTGTATTGAAAAGAATATTCTAATCTCATTATGCCCCTCTAAGAATTCTGTCCATGGTTTTCCATGTTGGCTCCTTACAGATTCAATTTCCTTTTAAACCAATTCCCAATAAAGACAATAGTTTATTAGGTGGACTCAATTAGGCTTCCCATTTTTGCTTTACTTAATGGGCTTAAAATGTATACAAAATTACAATGTTCTCCTTCCAAATGTGTGGAGAAAAATTAATTGTTCAATACATTCCTATAGCTCATACATAGCTCATATCACTCAAACTTGAAATGACCTCTTGTTGGTTTCCTCCAAGTTCTCAATCTACTAGTTCACAAGGGAAATTTTAGAAACTATTTCTCAACATTTAAACTATCGCATAGCAATTTTACCATGGAGTAATCACACAATACAAAATAATCCCAAAGGAATAGTTTAAATGAGGTAAAATGACCCTAGCTTTTCTATTTGACTAGATATCATAATCCATAGGGTATTCCAAGTGGGCTGAGAAAATATTACTGACATACCTTCAACTATTGTCTTAGGGTGTGTGCAAGAAGTTGAGGGTCTCTTTTGGCGCGTTAGATGCAATACAAAACTAAAAAAACAGAGATCCATCAACTTGCATGGATATTTAGGGACACTTACATAATGAATCTTGTAATCAGTAAAAAACAAGAAAGGTACGAAATTGAATGACCTTTCCAAATATATAATTTTTTTTCTATTGAAAATGTTGCTAACTATATAAAGTTAGATGTTTTTTAATGGGCACTTTTTATTTTTGTGACAAATTATAAGGTATATATGTTTTTGTGGGTGCAACGTCTGAGTGTCTAAATGATGGAATAAACTTACGAAAACCGTTATACATATAGAGAACATATAGGACTAGTGCACGACTATTTTATCAATAATAAAAAAAATATTTCTAGATTTTCTTTTAATTATCTAAGAGATCAAACCTTGAAAATGATATGTCAATTGTGGGTGCAGCGTTTGAATGTCTTAATGCAATTATTTGGAAGTGGGTTTTTGATAGCATGTAGAGGTTGGTCTTATTTAGTGCACCATACATTTTTTTTTAAATGGTTGAGAAACGAAAGAGATATGGACAAAAGAATAACAGTGTGTTTTTTGAGTTGACGAGTGATGACAGAAGATAAATAACAAAAAAATAGAAAAAATTATGTATTATTGTTAAAATTTACATATTTAGGATCTGCAAAAGAAACCATATTTGTTTCTAAAATCTCATAAAAAATGGAGGTGTGTAGCATAATCAGACGAACCGCTAAACATGAGCATATTGGAAATGTGGATATAATGCTGAATTAGCCATGGTTTATACTACTCCAAGGCATAGGCATGTTGAATCCGAAGAAAAATACAAAGCAGACACATAGGCATAGGAATTCCATGAAAGCATGGGTGGAGGCATGGCCTTGTAATTTGGTGGGAATGTTTTTTTTGAATTTAACCAATACACGAGCACGATTTAGTAAATCCAAAATGTGTGCGCAATTTATTATAATACAAATGTGTGCCCGTTTTATAAAATCCAAATGCGTGCACATTGTAATTAACATAATTTTCATCATTATCATCAACACCATCGTCATCATCATCATCATCATCACCTTCATCATCACCTTCATCATCATCATCATCACCATTATCATCCTCATCATCACCATGAGCATTGGTATTCACTCATCCTTACCATCACCATCATCATTGGTCATCGATCATCATCACCGTCCTCATCCTCATCATCACCATGATCATTGGTCATCGATCATCATCACCATCCTCATCCTCATCATCACCATGAACATTGATCATTGATCATCATCACCATCCTCATTCTAATCATGACCATGATCATTGATCATCGATCATAATCATAAACATCTCCATGATCATCATCACCATCATGATCATAATCATCATCTTTATCATCTTCATCATCATCGTCATCATCAACATCAACATCATCATCATCATCATCATGAACATGATCATTATCATCACCATCAACATCATCAACATCATCAACACCAGCGTCGTCGTCATCATCGTCGTCATCATCATCATCATCAACATCATTGGCATCATCCTCATCCTCATCATCATCATCATCATCATCATCATCATCACCTTCATGATCATCATCATCTTCATTATCATCATCATCACCATCAACATCATGAACATCATCATCACCATCATTGTCATCACCATCATCATCATCATCATCATCAACATCATCCTCATCTTCATCATCATCATCATCAACATCATCATCGTCATCATCACCATCACCTACATCACAATCCTCATCCTCATCATCACCATGATCATTAATCATCGATCATCATCATCACCATCGCCATGATCATCATGTTCATCATCATCTCCAGCTTCATCATCATTATCATGTTCATCATCAACATCAACATCATCAACATCATCATCACCATCCTCATCATCAACATCAACATCATCAACATCATCATCACCAACGTCATCATCATCGTCGAGATCATCATCATCATCATCATCATCACCATCCTCATCCTCATCATCACCATGATCATTGGTCATCGATCATCATCACCATCCTCATCCTCATTATCACCATGATCATTGTTCATCGATCATCATCGCCATCTTCATCCTCATCATCACCGTGATCAATGATCATTGATCATCATCACTGTCCTCATCCTCATCATCACCATGATCATTGATCAGTGATCATCATCATCAACATTGCCATGATCATCATCATCACCATCTTCATCATCATCGTCGTCATCATCAACATCAAGATCAACATCATCATCAATATCATCAACATCATCATCATCATCACCATCAACATCATGAACATCATCATCACCAGTGTCATCATCATCATCATCATCATCATAAACAACAACATTGTCATCATCCTCATCCTCATCATCATTATCATCATCATCATCATCACCTTCATCGTCATCATCAACATGATCATCATCATCACCATCAACATCATGAACATCATCATCACCAACGTCATCATCATCATCATCAACATCATCGTCATGATCCTCATCCTCATCATCATCCTCATCATCATCATCAACATGATCATCATCATCATCATCAACATCATGAACGTCATCATCACCAACGTCGTCATCATCATCATCATCAACATCATCGTCATCATCCTCATCATCATCATCATCATCATCATCATCATCATCACCCTCAACATCATGAACATCATCAACACCGTCATCGTCATCATCATCATTATCAACATCATCCTCATCATCCTCATCATCATCAACATCATCCTCATCATCATCATCATCATCATCATTGCCATCATCATCACCATCATCACCATCCTCATCCTTCTCCTAATCATCATCATAAACATCTTCATCATCATCATCATCATCATAAACATCCTCCTCCTCCTCCTCCTCATTATCATCACCATCAACATCATGAACATCATCACCACCATCCTCATCATCATCATCAACATCAACATCATCATCATCATCATCCTCATCCTCATCATCATCATCACCTTCATCATCATCATCATCACCATCCTCATCGTCATCATCAACATGATCGTTGGTCATCGATCATCCTCACCATCCTCATCCTCCTCCTCCTCGTCATCATCACCATCATCGTCATCATCGTCATCATCATCATCATCCTCATCCTCACCATCATCTTCATCGTCATCATCACCATCAACATCATGAACATCATCATCACCATTGGCGTCATCATCATGAACATCCTCCTCCTCCTCCTCCTCCTCATCCTCAACATCATCCCCATCATCATCATCACCATTTCCATCATCATCACCAAGATCACCATCCTCGTCCTCCTCCTCCTCCTCATCATAAACATCATCATCATCATCATAATCATCATCATCATCATCATCACCGTCATCATTATCCTCATCCTCATCATCCTCCTCATCCTCCTCCTCCTCCTCCTCATCATCATAAACATACTCTTGCTCCTCCTCCTCCTCGTCATCACCATTAACATCATGAAAATAATCATCACCGTCGTTGTCATCATCATCATCATCAACATCAACATCATCATCATCATCATCATCATCCTCATCATCATCATCACCTTCATCATCATCATCATCACCATCCTCATTCCTCATCATCACCATGATCATTGGTCATCGATCATCGTCACCATCCTCATCATTATCATCATCAACATCATCGCCATCATCCTCATCCTCATCCTCATCCTCATCATCATCATCATCATCATCATCATCATCACCATCAACATCATGGACATCATCATCATCGTTGTCGTTATCATCATCATCATCAACATCATCATCATCCACATCCACATCATCATCAACATCATTACCTTCATCATCATCATCAACATGATCATCATCAATACCATCAACATCATGAACATCATAATCACCATCATTGTCATCATCATACACATCATCATCATCATCATCATCCTCATCATCATCACCTTCATTATCATCATCATCACCATCGCCATCCTCATCATAACCATGATCATTGGTCATCGATCATCCTCACCGTCCTCATCCTCATCATCACCATGATCATTGATCATCGATCATCATCACCAGGATCATTGATCATCGATCATCATTAATCAACATCGCCATGATCATCATCATCATCATCTTCATCATCATCATCATCATCATCATCATCATCAACATCAACATCAACATCATCATCAACATCATCAACATGATCATCATCATCACCATAAACATCATGAACATCATCATCACCAGCATCATCGTCATCATCATCATCATCATCATCATCATCACCGTCGTCGTCGTCATCCTCATCCTCATCTTTATTGCCCTGAGCCAAGTATGGGGGAGATCTTGTAACGTGATGTAACGTTAGTACATGTGTAACATGTTGGCAAAAAATAATAGTGATAGTGAATATTATAGGAGAGATCTTGTAAAGCGATGTAAATTTAGTAACGTTTGCAACATGTCTGCAAAAAATAATAGTGATAGTGAATATTATGAGAGAGATTTTGCAACACAAAATAAAAAATAATATCACTTTCCTAAAGTTATTTTTATTAATAAAAAATAAATTTTCTAATAGGCCAAAATAAATGCCGGTAACAAAAACAATCTAATATGGGGGAGATGTTGTAATCTTCCTACCTAACAAAACAATAAAAAAAAAATTTTAATTATCTGTAAAAACATATGTGGGTCAAGAAAAAAACACAAAAATTGAGTTATCCCCCAAAAAATGTTGGCCTTGCACATGGTTTAAAACCATGTGTGCATGGTTTTAAAACCATGTGCAAGGCATTCTAAACAACCCATGGTTTAACTGTACATATTTTAAGAGGGGCTTGCAAATGTTTTTAAGACCATGTGCAAGGCCTCCTAAAGAACCCATGATTGTAGGAGGGCCTTGCATATGGTTTTAAAATCATGTGGGGGGAAATAATGCAATGTTGTTAGTAACAAAATAAAAGATAATAAAAAATATAATATGTCAGTCATAAATAATATTAAATATTAATAATAATAAAATTATACGTGGACCTTAAATAAAATGATGTGTCTTTTGGTTTGAATCAAATCAATGGATACCTAAGAAGAGGTTTGCACTTGGAGAGATTTGATCCATCTTGGCGCTCGATAGAGCCTAGGATTTGGATCTACGTTGGCTAACATGACCTAAGCCAAACTTACATCAACTTTTAATTTTGGTGTGTGGGACTTCTTGTTTCTAGAGAAAAGGGCTCCATGCTTTCTAGGGATGTATATAACCTGTCTCCTCCAAATTGAACAATTGGAATTTATAACTCTTTTGGAAGGAAACACATGTTCTTAACTATTAATCCTATTAATGTTATAGAAATAAATAAAACAACTGAAATTTAATAATAATAAAATATTTATGAAAATCATACCATCTCAACAATAAAGATCTCAAACTAATGAATATAAAGGTCTCAAATTAATTAATTTTTTTTTCTAAAGAAAAAATTCGTAAATATATATATTCACATGGCTCTAAATTGTCCATTCTCGCAATATCCCTGCCTCATACCTGATACATTTTAGATTCAGAAATAGCACTAAAACTACAAATTAATCATACAAGATCATACACAATAGATCATAATAGATCATACAAACATAGATAAAAAAAGGTCAACTCATATCATACAAAAAATCATACACTAAAAGGATTACGCACCTCTCAAAAAATCTTCAAAACATAGAAATATCATGAATAAGTTCATTTATCATAATTCAGCTTTGATTCATCGTAATTAAGGTTCATCAAAATTTGCAAAAAGGATCTTCTTTCATGTTAGTCCTCATGTCATCAACATAAAGATAAAGTCAGCAAAAATATTAATCATAGACCAGATCCTCTTCAGTTCATAGACTCATAACAGTCAAATTAATCAATATTATCTAGAGGTGCTAAAAATGTCTTAAAAAAAATATTAGTGTCTAAAAAAATAATATTTTGTAATATTAAATTAAAAAAAATGTTGACGAGTTAAAAGAAAGTTCCCAAAAATAAATATTATTGTCTAAAAAAATTAATATTTTTTAATATTAAATTAAAAAAATGTTAACGAGTTAAAAGAAAGTTCCCTTCAAAATTGGAGGTTAGTGGGAGTACTCTGACGAATAAATCATGTTTTAAGACGACGAGGACTTCCTTTCATAGAAAATATGAACGACTTTTATTGTTCAACCTTTAATCATCATGCCTGCTGTGACAAAACGCACCAGAATATGTTCAGTAAATTTAAACTGCAAACGAATGTACATAACTAATATGTTACTAAAATTAGCGTTGCATGTATATCTAACTCGCTTGCAACTTACTTGAGGAAATAGTTCATTATATTTTCTTCTTGTCGCACCTATTTATTGTACAGAATTCTTGATTAGAATTGTTGTCAGTATTTTCTACTGGACTGTAATTGATTCTGTAAAACCCTGAAGAAGAACTCATGTCATGAATGTTGTTACTCCCAGAAGAATAACCCTCGCCATGAATATTGTTACTCGGAGAAGAAGAACCCGCCCCTAAAATATTGTTACTCCTTGGTATTTGTCTACCCTGTGTACTTTCTAGCTCCACAGTGAGCTCGGAAATTCGTGGTGAAGGTAAGTAAAACTTAGCAGCCTGAACTGAAGAAGGAAAGTTCAATTGTTGGAATTCTGCTGTTCCCTGCTGTGAGAATTCTGAACCAAATATTCCTGAGTACAGACGATAACTAGATGGGGATTGAAAATTTGGACTGAAGCGACGTTCTCCGGCTACATTTTCTGATTCCACAGCTTCTTGCTGAGGATAGTTTAGCTGCATGCCCCCAGCTCCAAGTGGATTTTGATAGAAATTGCTTTGTTGGTGGGTTTGCATTCTAGTAATGTATGATGGAACTGAAGAAGGTCCTAACCAAGAGTATTGATTTTGGCTGGACAGTTTACAAAGAAAATAAAAACCATTTTCAGCACTCACTAAATTTGATAGTATAGGTTAAGAACGGAATGAACAAATTTGTTTTAAAGATTCTTACAATACGCTTGATTGAATGTGGCCTACTTTCTCCAGGAGCTCAAGATCTTTTTTTTTTTCTTCAGCTTTCTTTTCTGAATATTAAAAACACTGTTAATAAATTTTAATGACATAAAAATATATTGCATTGTTTGAGTATAGCCATAAATTGATAAACCTATTTTCATACAATATATATAAATTTTTTGTAGTGAATTATATTAACAGATTTCAATACAAATACACATCTATCCATTAATTGCATCTATCCACAAATTTGATTTAAAAATTAGTATATTACATTTCTCATCTAGATCAAATCACACGCCCATATGCATGTTGGATACATTTTGAAAAATGTTTTAAAATTGTCATTAAAGGAGAAAAGGTTGGGAAGCCCTTGACGATGGCGATTCATATGGCCTCCTAAAGCCTGAGATTTAACAAAATTCTGTCCACAAAATCTGCATGGGTATCTTGAATTGGGATCTTCGTGTTTAGCCGATTCTGAGTCTGATATTAGTTTTCTGTTTGTTTGTAAAACTGCAATATAGATTATATTAAAGAAACAACAAAATAAACATAAGAATGTAATGATTTTCCAAATATATATCAACATAAAAAGCTGTTGAAATGAATCTCATACTTTAATATGTTAATATAAAACATATATATTAAGTGGCAATATTTACACTCTATCAATACAATCCTTTCAAAATATGTCACGGGCGACAAACACATGAAGAAATAAATCCTTACGAAAGTAGTAGCATACTATAAATTGGAACTTAAATCAGTTCTAGTAATGAGTTTCGCAAAAATAAATTAGACTTACTAGAAAACCTAGTAAAAAATTAAAGGTTAAACAGGTTGAGGAAAATGTTTAACAGGTTGAGAAGGAAGAATGTGCCTTTGGCTACGCTCCTGGTGCTTCTCCTTACTATCGAGAAGGAATGGCTACTACTCCTGAGTTCTGCTAAAGGTTCACTTTTAACATATACCAAGTTGAGATAATAAAAATCATACTGATAATAATATATGTCATAATTATTTAAAATGGTAACTACTATAGTTTTATTCATTGACCATTATAAATATCCATTATTTGATTTATTTTGAAAAATGGTCTAAGCTATCACATCTACCTTATCAATAACTTTATAAAAAATAAATAAACATAAATACCAATTATTTGTAAATAACAATTATGTAAAATATTTAAAAAAAATAAATAAATAACTAAGATTTAAAAATAAAAAGGAGCTTAAAACCTTCAAAACACTATGAAATGCATTACTCATCTATTCAGGATGATAGGAAAAAGGTAACTTTATATCATATCTTATTTGATAAAACTATTAATTAAAAACTATATTATTATGCTTAATAATGCAACAATCTCACTCCCAGATACAAGACTTTATACGAAAATTAATAAAACATTTGATATTTATTGGGAAATGAAACTATACAACATTTGGTTTATATTTTTATAGTTTTTTAAACTAAAAACATTTTTTAATTCTTAATTAAGTGTGATTTCATTGTCCTTTAAGAAAAAACATAAGTTCTTATGTAAATTATCAAATAGGTAAATAGATTTCAATAGTTCACAATTGATCCCATAGCTCGTAACTGATTTCATTGAAAGTATCATTTTGAAATAAAATTTTAAAAAAATATAATAAATGGCTTTAGTAGATACAAGGTATTTAAATTTGGGAAGGATTTCAAGGTGTTTGGATCTCATATGTATTTATGGAGGAAAATATTAATGGTTTCTCAAATGTATGCAAATCTTATATGATTGACATTCTTTTGGAATAATCAATACGACATGTTTATTTAATAAATAAAAATAAAAAAATTAATATAAAGAATGAATTTAACAATTAAAATTAGTATTTCTCTTCCATCACCTTCCATTTTCTAAAAATAATTTTTTTTATGAATTAAAAACATTCAACATTGTTAAGAGTATAATAGTAAAAATACCTTACTCTAAAAATAATGGGAGAAAATAGACTTTATATTGAGAGAGGTAAATGATGAAAATTTGAATTGCATAAAGACAAATTAATGATTAAAAATAGAAATCTTATAGCGACAGATTAATGATGATGTCTAAGCTAAAAATAAATAGTAAAAATTAATTGAAGAGTATAAATTGTGCAAATTAATTTTTATTATGAATGGAATTTTTTTAACATTGATAAGATAGTATAGAAGTTTAAAAAGAAATATAGAAAATATAAATTGCATGAAGATATGTTAATCATGAAAATAGTCTATTAAATGAAAATAAATAAATAATAAAAGTTAATTATAAAATTTCTTAAATAGTATTATTCTTCTTTAAAAAGCCTAGGAAAATTTAAGAAATAAAAACATGCCTATGTAGTTGAAAAGATTATTATTTTTTTAATTTCCATTGTAATGGAGGGAAACCAAACCCGTTAGTGTAGTAACATTGGGAAAGTGAGACAAGCAAATTTATAATTCAAATGGATGTTTAATAAAAAACAAAAATTGAATGGAGAATGGTTAATAATGAATTCAATGTTAATAATAAAATGGATTGATTAAAGAAAAACTTAATGAGTAAAAATTATTTGAATAGTAGAATTTTCTTACCAGAAAGTTTATTTTAAATTCAAAAATTTCAAGATTGTTAATAGTATAGTAGTTCAAAAAAGAATCCAAAAAATAGAAATTGCATGCAAACAGTGTAATGAGAAACTAAAAGTTAAGGATGAAAAATATAAATTGAGTTAAGATAAGTTAACAACCCTGACTTACCCATGAAATCGGTTGATTAAAGAAAAAAACTATGATAAAAGTTAATGGAAAAATACAATTTGCCTAATTTTTTATTATTATGAATTGAACATTTTTTATCCTGTTAATCGTATTGTAGTTCAAAAGGCATAGAAAAAATAGAATTTACATACATACAAGTTAATGATGAAAAAAATTGATTATTAAAAAAAATGAATTGAATAGTATGCTAAAGAGTATAAAGCCTTAATAAAGTTTAAAACAGAAAATATGTATAAATAATTGGAGAAATGTTTTATTTTTTTAATTTCCATTAGAATCATGCCAAAAATACCAAACCTTTTAAAAAATAAATTGCTTTCAACACTAACATGGGTAAAATGACAAGAAAAACCAAACCCTTTGAAAAAATAAAGTGCTTTCAACACTAACATTGGTAAGATGAATGAGAAAAGCAAATCTGTTTACTTCAAAATGAAAAAGATATGATAAATCTGATAAGTAATAAGTGTCAATTGCTATACTATTCGAAAGTAGTCATTGTTTCATACAAAGAGTTAAGTTGCACAAAGAAGAGTTTGACACTAGGCTGTTGATGTTGAACCATTCAATCTGTCAAATGTAATAACATTAGTTATCACCTTCATATAAAACTAATTAAAGTTGTAATTGTATATTAATATCGTAACACTAATTTA
>LPNX011022388.1:103657-120144 GCA_001517045.1 Pseudotsuga menziesii
AAAGAAATCCTTAAAAAAAACGAAACATTTGTTATTGGAATAAGGTTTTAAGGGAAGGTGGAAGCATAAGATAAAATTGAACTTAAATCTCTTATGGAAATGAGTTTGGAAAAAAATTATTACACTCTATAACAGAAATTTGAAACAAAACATATGCCCAAATTTGGAAACGATTCAAAGTTCTAATTTAATAACTAATATTACATCAGAAGCTAGATTTAAATTAAAAAATTCTACATTCAGCCAGATCTGTGAATTGAAGTAAATACAAAGTAAATGGATCTATACAGGCTTGCTGAACTGTCAAGCATACTCAGGATCAAGATTGAACAGAAAACGTTTTCGGAATGCTTTAGAGATTGAGCGGTCAAGTTGAATATTAACATAAAGGGAATGGGGAAAACAAAACAAAAAATGGTTTTAAAATAAATCTGAATGCATGCTCTTGGTTACCGAATTGGGACTGCATGATTTTTAATTTGTATTTTTGCAGGGGCTTGGTAATATGAATGTTTGAATTCTTTGTATTTTTGCATGTTGATGGATAACCAATATTTCCCTACCTAATAATAATAATGCAAAACAAAATCAGCTAGATGTGACCAGATCTAACCTGATCGAGATATTTGCGAGGTCAATGCGAAACCAAGTTGAGATAATTCTCTCCCCGCTGACCGGTTAGACTGTGGCTGGATTTGTGTTTTACTATCTTCAATCAAATCGTCAGATCCTCTGTTGTGCCAGTTAGACCGTGGCTGCATTTGTGCTTCTGTCTCTTCGTTAAAATCGTCAGATCCTCCATTGTGCCAGTTAGTCCCTGGCTGCATTTGTTCTACACTCTCTTCAGTAAAATCGTCAGGTCCTCCGTTGTGCCGATTAGACTGTGGCTGCATTTCTGCTTCTGTCTCTTTGTTAAAATTGTTAGATCCTCCATTGTGCCAGTTAGACCCTTGCTGCATTTGTTCTTCACTCTCTTTAGTAAAATCGTGAGATCCTCCATTGTGCCGGTTAGACTGTGGCTGCAGTTTTGCTTCAGTCTCTTCATTAAAATCGGCAGATCCTCTGGTAGGCCACGATTCCATTGCAACAATCGGCCAATTCGTACAGTTTGTACACTTCTCAAAAAAGAAGTCGGATTCTGGAATTGTTACCCAAACTTTAATATTAGGTATGGTTGTCCTTGTCCTTCAATCGAACATTCGATATTTACTACAATATTTCAAAAATTTATTTAATTCAAATCAGCATCACTAACAGGTGATATTTATAAATGGATTTGCAAGTTTATTATGATTTGGTGGTATTCATAGCTAAGGTAGAGTTTAGTGAAAAACATTGCACCTTGAAGTTTATATCCGAGCTCATCAATAATTTGAGTTGAGAAATTTTCCTTGTGCTTAATTGTTAGTTTATTGGAGCATGAATGTTTTGGAACATTTACCACAAGACTTATTTTTTTAGGACCATGATCAAAGGTGATGAATTAGGGTTAGTACTATGATGTATGATAGCCTCCAAATTTTTATAAGTAATCTTATTAATTCCATTATGTTTGGAGAAAAAGGTTTTTATAAGGATGCGCATTTGGTGGTTGACTACATAGGATTGGAGGAATACCATGATCATGTTCTCATTATGAAGAAGATAAACTTGTAAGGTTTGGACCTTTTGGGAATCCAATTCCACGCTTTTTAATTTGATATTCATACTTTTGTAACATAGATTTGAAGAGATTTAAGTCCAATTTGATGAAAATAATATTCATCCTTCACAAGTAATTAACTAGCAAACTCATATATTTGGTTCATTAGTCACTAAGATCATTGAATAGATACTCATATAGGATCAATTTCATTAATACCATTTTCATTATTTGGAAGAAAGAGAGTATCAACATAGGAAAATATAATTAGTAAATGTTGACATATAGAAAACAAATTTTAAAAAAAATTAAAAACAACACAAAATGTGTCTTCTTATGTTGTCTAATTAATCTTATCAAAGAACAATATATATTCCCTCAATCATAGTGCCCATGATTTCAACAATGTTCTATGTCTAGCATATATAAAACACTTATCTTTTTTAATCCAATGCATATAGTTAAACATAATTTATGTACCATAAATTTTACCACTCAAATGATCTAACTTAGGGAGGATGGTAGCATTGAAATTGTCATTATCAAAATTAGAAATATGAGAATTATCATTGGAATTATTATCATTAACAAATTTTCAATCATTGTCTAAAAAAAGAAAGGAGGATTTAGGATGTTAGACTCTTTAAAATCCTTACAACCTACATCCCCAACTAAATCAATAAATTTTTTTATCTTTTTTTTAGCAATGCCATTACTATCATTAGAATTATCCACATTCATTACAATTCTATCATTAGATAGTGAATTCTATAACTATGTTGAATACTTCCATCACATTGTTGTCATGGGCATGAAGTTGATTGTGAGTAGAATAGGTTATGTGTCATCATTGGAATTGTCATAATCGAAACCATTCGAATTATCATCACCACTAAATTTGTAGTACTCATTATTTATTTTTCATTTCTATCACCACTAATGGTGTTTATTGTACTCAACACTATATATTTGAAAAAATGCAACCCACATATTTTTAGAGTTACTTAGATTTTCTCTTAAGGAAAAAACTACAAGGATTTTGTATTTTTTTCCAAGAAAAACTTAAAGAATTATATTAAAAAATATTTAAAATAATCTAATAAATTCTATAATACAATATATAACTATGGATTCTCAAAAGTTTCTGCTCAAAATTTCTAGCAAGATAACACAAATGTACTATGTCTATTTTTTTATAAAACTTGTATGATTACATCTAATCAAGTATATTCTACAAAAGGTGTTGAGAAGAATAATATAATTATAGAAATTTTTTAAGAATAAAGTGAAGATGAGCACACTTTCTCAAGGCATCAACCTGGACATGGTTGAAAGGTAGTGAGTTTTGCATGTCGATATCCATGTCATCTATTGATGATGAATCTATTGTTCTTTGCATTCAATCGAGATTGATCATAGACAGGTATTCATATGATGTACTAAAGAAAATGAATCATTATTACACTCTTCTTCCAAAGCCTAAATCCTCATTTTTTTATTTAACTAGAATATCCATGATTATGGCACGGTTTGGTGATGCTCAAGATAATATTAATTCATTGCAGTGATTTAAAGTATAAATTTTCTATTACCATTAATTAAATCCTCTTGTATTGAGAAGAATATTCTAATATCCTTATGCCCCTCTAAGAATTTTGTCCATGGTTTTCAATGTTGGCTCCTAACAGATTCAATTTCCTTTTAAACCAATTGCCAATAAAGACAATATTTTATTAGGTGGACTCAATTAGGCTTCCCATTTTTGCTTTACTTAATGGGATTAAAATGTATACAAAATTACAAGGTTCTCCTTCCAAATGTGTGGAGAAAAATTAAATGTTCAATACGTTCCTATAGCTCATACATAGCTCATATCACTCCAACTTGAAATGACCTCTTGTTGGTTTCCTCCAAGTTCTCAATCTACTAGTTCACAAGGGAAATTTTAGAAACTGTTTCTCCACATTTAAACTATCCCATAGAAATTTTACCATGGAGTAATCACACAATACAAAATAATCCCAAAGGAATAGTTTAAATGAGGTAAAATGACCCTAGCTTTTCTATTTGACTAGATATCATAATCCATAGGGTATTCCAAGTGGGCTAAGAAAATATTACTGACATACCTTGAACTATTGTCTTAGGGTGTGTGCAAGAAGTTCAGGGTCTCTTTTCGTGCGTTAGATGCAATACAAAACTGAAAAAACAGACATCCATCAACTTGCATGGATATCTAGGGACACTTACACAATGAATGTTGCAATCAGTAAAAAACAAGAAAGGTACGAAATTGAATGACCTTTCCAAATATATAATTTTTTTCTATTGAAAATGTTGTTAACTATGAAAGTGAGATTTTTTTTAACGGGCACTTTTTATTTGTGCGACAAATTATAAGGTATATGTTTTTGTGGGTGCAGCGTGTGAGTGTCTAAATGATGGAATAAACGTACGAAAACTGTTATACATATAGAGAACAAATAGGACTAGTGCACGACTATTTTATCAATTATAAAAATAATATTTTTAAATTTGCTTTTAATTATCTAAGAGATCAAACCTTGAAAATGGTACGTCAATTGTGGGTGCAGTGTTTGAATGTCTTAATGCAATTATTTGGAAGTGGGTTTTTGATAGCATGTAGAGGTTGGTCTTGTTTAGTGCACCATACATTTTTTTTAAATGGTTGAGAAATGAAAGATATATGGACAAAGCTCTAATAGTGTGTTTTTTGAGTTAAGGAGTGATGACAGAAGATAAATAACAAAAAAATAGAAAAAATTATGTATTCTTGTTAAAATTTACATATTTAGAATCTGCAAAAGAAACCATATTTGTTTCTAAAATCTCAAAAAAAATGGATGTGTGTAGCATAATCAGACAAACCGCTAAACACGAGAATATTGGAAATGTGGATATAATGCTAAATTAGCCATGGTTTATACTACTCCAAGGCATAGGCATGTTGAATCCGAAGAAAAGTACCAAGCAGACACATAGGTATAGGAATTCCATGAAAGCATGGGTGGAGGCACGGCCTTGTAATTTGGTGGGAATTGTTTTTTTGAATTTAACCAATACATGAGCACGATTTAGTAAATCCAAAACGCGTGCGTTATTTATTATAATACAAATGTGTGCCTGTTTTATAAAATCCAAACGCATGCACATTGTAATTAACATCATTTTCATCATTATCATCAACACCGTCGTCATCATCATTATCATCATCACCTTCATCATCACCTTCATCATCATCATCATCACCATGCTCGTCCTCATCATCACCATGATCATTGGCCATCACTCATCCTTACCATCACCATGATCATTGGTCATCGATCATCATCACCATCCTCATTGTCATCATCACCATAATCATTGGCCATTGATCATCATACCCGCCCTCATCCTCATCATCACCATGATCATTGATCATCGATCATCATCACCATCCTCATCCTCATCATGACCATGATCATTGACCATCGATCATAATCATAAACATCTCCATGATCATCATCACCATCATGATCATGATCATCATCTTTATCATCTTCATCACCATCGTCATCATCAACATCAACATCGTCATCATCATCATGAACATGATCATCATCATCACCATCAACATCATCAACACCAGCATCACCGTCGTCATCATCATCATCATCATCATCATCACCTTCATCATCATCATCAACATGATCATCATCATCATCAACATCATCATCATCATCACCATCAACATCATGAACATCATCATCACCAGCATCATCATCATCATCATTGACATCATCCTAATCCTCATCATCATCATCATAATCATCATCACCTTCATGATCATCATCATCTTCATCATCATCATCATCATCACCATCAACATCATGAACATCATCATCACCATCGTCGTCATCACCATCATCATCATCATCATCATCATCAACATCATCCTCATCATCATCACCATCAACAACAACATCATCATCATCATCATCACCATCATCATCATTGCCATCATCGTCACCATCGTCAAAATCCTCATCCTCCTCCTCATCATCATCATAAACATCTTCATCATCATCATCATTATCATCATCACCTACATAACAATCCTCATCCTCATCATAACCATCATCATTGATCATCCATCATCATCATCAACATCGCCATGATCGTCATGTTCATCATCATCTCCATCTTCATCATCATCATCATCTTCATCATCAACATCAACATCATCAACATCATCACCACCATCCTCATCATCAACATCAACATCATCAACATCATCATCACCAACGTCGTCATCATCGTCGCCATCATAATCATCATCATCAGCCTCATAATCAACATCACCTTCCTCATAATCATCATCACCATCATGGACGTCATCATAACCATCCTTGTCATCATGATCAACATCATCATCACGATCATTATCATCATCATCATCTTCATCATCATCCTCATCATCATCACCTTCCTCCTCGTCATCATAATCATCATCATCATCACCATCAACATCATGAACATCATCATCACCATCGTCGTCATCATAATCGACATAAACATCATCATCATCATCATCATCCTCATCATCATCATCACCTTCATCATCATCATCATCATCACCATCCTCATCCTCATCATCACCATGACCGTTGGTCATCGATCATCGTCACCATCCTCATCCTCATTATCACCATGATCATTGGTCAACGATCATCATCACCATCCTCATCCTCATAATCAACGTGATCATTGATCATTGATCATCATCATTGTTCTCATCCTCATCGTCACCATGATTTTTTATCAGTGATCATCATCATCAACATTGCCATGATCATGATCATCATCATCTTCATCATCATCATCGTCATCATCATCATCATCAACATCAACATCATCATCAATATCATCAACATCATCATCATCATCACCTTCAACATCATGAACATCATCATCACCAGTGTCATCATCATCATCATCGTCAACATTGTCATCATCCTCCTCATCATCATCATTATCATCATCATCATCGTCATCATCATCACCTTCATCGTCATCATCAACATGATCATCATCATCACCATCAACATCATGAACATCATCATCACCAATGTCATCATCATCATCATCAACATCATCGTCATCATCCTCATCATCATCATCATCCTCATCATCATCATCAACATGATCATCATCATCATCATCAACATCATGAACATCATCATCACCAACGTCGTCATCATCATCATCATCAACATCATCGTCATCATCCTCCTCCTCATCATCATGCTCATCATCATCATCATCATCATCACCATCAACATCATGAACATCATCAACACCGTCGACGTCATCATCATCATTATCAACACCATCCTCATCATCATCGTCATCAACAACATCATCCTCCTCCTTATCATCATCATCAACATCATCCTTATCGTCATCATCATCATCGCCATCATCATCACCATCATCACCATCCTCATCCTCCTCCTCCTCATCATCATCACCATCATCACCATCCTCATCCTCCTCCTCATCATCATCATAAACATCTTCATCATCATCATCAACATCGTAAACATCCTCCTCCTCCTCCTCCTCATCATCATCATCACCATCAACATCATGAACATCACCATCATCAACATCAACATCAACATCATCATCATCATCATCATCATCATAAGGTAAAGTTAGATATTTTTTAACGGGCACTTTTTATTTTTGCGACAAATTATAAGGTGAATGTTTTTGTCGGTGCAGCGTCTAAGTGTCTAAATGATGGAATAAACTTACGAAAACCGTTATACATATAGAGAACATATAGGACTAGTGCACGACTATTTTATCAATAATAAAAATAACATTTTTAAATTTGCTTTTAATTATCTAAGAGATCAAACCTTGAAAGTGGTACGTCAATTGTGGGTGCAGCATTTGAATTCTTAATGCAATTATTTGGAAGTGGGTTTTTGATAGCATGTAGAGGTTGGTCTTATTCAGTGCACCATACATTTTTTTTAAATGGTTGAGAAACGAAAGAGATATGGACAAAACACTAACAATGTGTTTTTTGAGTTGAGGAGTGATGACAAAAGATAAATAACAAAAAAATAGAAAAAATTATGTATTCTTGTTAAAATTTACATATTTAGAATCTGCAAAAGAAGCCATATTTGTTTCTAAAATCTCATAAAAATGGAGGTGCGTAGCATAATCAGACGAACCGCTAAACACGAGCATATTGGAAATGTGGATATAATGTTGAATTAGCCATGGTTTATACAACTCCAAGGCATAGGCATGTTGAATCCAAAGAAAAGTACCAAGCAGACACATAGGCATAGGAATTACATGAAAGCATGGGTGGAGACACGGCCTTGTAATTTGGCGGGAATTTTTCTTTTTTAATTTAACCAATACATGAGCACAATTTAGTAAATCCAAAACGCATGCGTGATTTATTATAATACAAATGTGTGCCCGTTTTATAAAATCCAAATGCGTGCACATTGTAATTAACATCATTTTCATCATTATCATCAACACCATTGACATCATCATCATCATCATCACCTTCATCATCACCTTCATCATCATCATCATCACCATCCTCGTCCTCATCATCACCATGATCATTGGCCATCACTCTTCCTTACCATCACCAGGATCATTGGTCATCGATCATCATCACCGTCCTCATCCTCATCATCACCATGATCATTGGTCGTCGATCATCATCACCGCCCTCATCCTCATCATCACCAAGATCATTGATCATCGATCATCATCACCATCCTCATCCTCATCATGACCATGGTCATTGATCATCGATCATAATCATAAACATCTCCATGATCATCATCACCATCATTATCAGCATCATCATCATCTTTATCATCTTCATCACCATCGTCATCATCAACATCAACATCATCATCATCATCATGAACATGATCATCATCATCACCATCAACATTACAACATCATCAACACCAGTGTCTTCGTCGTCGTCGTCGTCATCATCATCATCATCACCTTCATCATCATCATCACCATGATCATCATCATCATCAACATCATCATCATCATCACCATCAACATCATGAACATCATCATCACCAGCGTCATCATCATCGTCATCATCATCGGCATCATCCTCATCCTCATCATCATCATCACCATAATCATCATCACCTTCATGATGATCATCATCTTCATCATCATCATCATCACCATCAACATCATGAACATCATCACCACCATCATCGTCATCACCACCACCATCATCATCATCATCATCATCAACATCATCCTCATCATCATCAACATCAACAACAACATCATCGTCGTCATCATCACCATCATCATCATTGCCATCATCGTCACGATCATCACAATCCTCATCCTCCTCCTCATCATCATCATAAACATTTTCATCGTCATCATCATTATCATCATCACCTACATCACAATCCTCATCCTCATCATCACCATCATCATTGATCATCCATCATCATCATCAACATCGCCATGATCGTTATGTTCATCATCATCTCCACCTTCATCATCATCATCATCTTCATCATCAACATCAACATCATCAACATCATCATCACCATCCTCATCATCAACATCAACATCATCAACATCATCATCACCATCCTCATCATCAACATCAACATCATCAACATCATCATCACCAACGTCATCATCATCGTCGCCATCATCATCATCATCATCATCCTCATAATCAACATCACCTTCCTCATCATCATCATCACCATCATGGACGTCATCATCACCGTCGTCGTCATCATGATCAACATCATCATCACGATCGTTATCATCATCATCATCTTCATCATCATCCTCATCATCATCACCTTCCTCCTCCTCATCATAATCATGATCATCATCACCATCAACATCATGAACATCATCATCACCATCGTCGTCATCATAATCGACATAAACATCATCATCATCATCATCATCATCATCCTCATCATCATCATCACCTTCATCATCATCATCATCACCATCCTCATCCTCATCATCACCATGATCATTGGTCATCGATCATTGGCACCATCCTCATCCTCATTATCACCATGATCATTGGTCATCGATCATCATCACCATCCTCATCCTCATCATCACCGTGATCATTGATCATTGATCATCATTACTGTCCTCATCCTCATCGTCACCATCATTGTTGATCAGCGATCATCATCATCAACATTGCCATGATCATCATCATCATCATCTTCATCGTCATCATCATCATCAACATCAACATCATCATCAATACCATCAACATCATCATCATCATCACCATTGTCATCATCATCATCATCATCATCATCATCATGAACATTGTCATCATCCTCATCATCATCATCATTATCATCATCATCATCATCACCTTCATCATCAACATGATCATCATCATCACCATCAACACCATGAACATCATCATCACCAACGTCATCATCATCATCATCACCATCAACATCATGAACATCATCAACACCGTCGACATCATCATCATCATTATCAACATCATCCTCATCATCATCATCATCATCAACATCATCCTCATCATCATCATCATCATCGCCATCATCATCACTATCGTCACCATCCTCATCCTCCTCCTCATCATCATCATAAACATCTTCATCATCATCATCATCATCATAAACATCCTCCTCCTCCTCCTCCTCCTCCTCATCATCACCATCAACATCATGAACATCATCATCATCAACATCAACATCAACATCATCATCATCATCATCATCATAATGTAAAGTTAGATATTTTTTAACGGGCACTTTTTATTTTTGCGACAAATTATAAGGTATATGTTTTTGTTGGTGCAACATCTAAGTGTCTAAATGATGGAATAAACTTACGAAAACCGTTATACATATAGAGAACATATAGGACTTGTGCACGACTATTTTATCAATAATAAAAATAACAATTTTAAATTTGCTTTTAATTATCTAAGAGATCAAACCTTGAAAATGGTACGTCAATTCTGGGTGTAGCGTTTGAATGTCTTAATGCAATTATTTGGAAGTGGGTTTTTGATAGCATGTAGAGGTTGGTCTTATTTAGTGCACAATACATTTTTTTTAAATGGTTGAGAAACGAAAGAGATATGGACAAAACACTAACAATGTGTTTTTTGAGTTGAGGAGTGATGACAGAAGATAAATAACAAAAAAATAGAAAAAATTATGTATTCTTGTTAAAATTTACATATTTAGAATCTGCAAAAGAAACCATATTTGTTTCTAAAATCTCATCAAAAATGGAGGTGTGTAGCATAATCAGATGAACCGCTAAACACGAGCATATTGGAAATGTGGATATAATGCTGAATTAGCCATGGTTTATACTACTCCAAGGCATAGGCATGTTGAATCCGAAGAAAAGTACAAAGCAGACACATAGGCATAGGAATTCCATGAAAGCGTGGGTGGAGGCACGGCCTTGTAATTTGGTGGGAATTTTTTTTCTTCAATTTGACCAATACACGAGCGCGATTTAGTAAATCCAAAACGTGTGCGTGATTTATTATAATACAAATCTGTGCCCATTTTATAAAATCCAAACGCATGCACATTGTAATTAACATCATTTTCATCGTTATCATGAACACCATCGTCATCATCATCATCATCATCACCTTCATCATCATCATCATCACCATCCTCATCCTCATCATCACCATGATCATTGGTCATCACTCATCCTTACCATCACCATGATCATTGGTCATCGATCATCATCACCGTCCTCATCCTCATCATCACCATGATCATTGGTCATTGATCATCATCACCGTCCTCATCCTCATCATCACCATGATCATTGATCATCGATCATCATCACCATGCTCATCCTCATCATGACCATGATCATTGATCATCGATCATAATCATAAACATCTCCATGATCATCATCACCATCATGATCATGATCATAATCTTTATCATCTTCATCATCTTCATCATCATCAACATCAACATCATCATCATCATCATCATCAACATGATCATCATCATCACCATCAACATCATCAACATCATCAACACCAGCGTCGTCATCATCATCACCATCACCATCATCATCACCTTCATCATCATCATCAACATGATCATCATCATCATCAACATCATCATCATCATCACCATCAACATCATGAACATCATCATCACTAGCGTCGTCATCATCATCATCATCAACATCATCGGCATCATCCTCATCCTCATCATCATCATCATCATCATCATCACCTTCATGATCATGATCATCTTCATCCTCATCATCATCGTGACCATCAACATCATGAACATCATCATCACCATCGTCGTCATCACCATCATCATCATCAACATCATCCTGATCATCATCATCAACATCATCGTCGTCATCATCACCATCATCATCATTGCCATCATCGTCACCATCATCACCATCCTCATCCTCCTCATCATCATCATCATAAACATCTTCATCATCATCATCATTATCATCATCACCTACATCACAATCCTCATCCTCATCATCACCATGATCATTGATCATCGATCATCATCATCAACATCGCCATGATCGTCATGTTCATCATCATCTCCATCATCATCATCATCATCATCTTCATCATCAACATCAACATCATCAACATCATCATCACCATCCTCATCATCAACATCAACATCATCAACATCATCATCACCAACGTCATCATCATCGTCGCGATCATCATCATCATCATCATCATCATCAGCCTTATAATCAGCATCACCTTCCTCATCATCATCATCACCATCATGAATGTCATCATTGCCATCATCGTCATCATGATCAACATCATCATCACGATCGTTATCATCATCATCATTTTCATAATCATCATCATCATCATCATCATCCTCATCATCATCACCTTCCTCCTCCTCATCATAATCATCATCATCATCACCATCAACATCATGAACATCATCATCACCATCCTCGTCATCATCATCAACATAAACATCATCATCATCATCATCCTCATCCTCATCATCACCACCACCTTCATCGTCATCATCATCACCATCCTCATCCTCATCATCACCATGATCATTGGTCATCGATCATTGTCACCATCCTCATCCTCATTATCACCATTATCATTGGTCATCGATCATCATCACCATCCTCATCCTCATCATCACCATGATCATTGATCATTGATCATCATCATTGTCCTCATCCTCATCATCACCATGATCATTGATCAGTGATCATCATCATCAACATTGCCATGATCGTCATCATCATCATCTTCATCATCATCATCGTCGTCATCATCATCATCAACATCAACATCATCATCAATATCATCAACATCGTCATCATCATCACCATCAACATCATGAACATCATCATCACCAGTGTCATCATCATCATCATCATCATCAACATTGTCATCATCCTCATCATCATCATCATTATCATTATCATCATCATCACCTTCATCGTCATCATCAACATGATCATCATCATCACCATCAACATCATGAACATCATCATCACCAACGTCATCATCATCATCATCATCCTCATCATCATCCTCATCATCATCATCAACATGATCATCATCATCATCATCATCAACATCATGAACATCATCATCACCAGCGTCGTCATCATCATCATCATCAATATCATCGTCATCATCCTCCTCCTCATCATCATGCTCATCATCATCATCATCATCATCATCATCACCATGAACATCATGAACATCATCAACACCGTTGTCGTCATCATCATCATTATCAACATCATCCTCATCCTCATCATCATCATCAACATCAACATCATCATCATCATCATCATCGCCATCATCATCACCATCGTCACCATCCTCATCCTCCTCCTCATCATCATCATAAACATCTTCATCATCATCATCATCATCATAAACATCCTCCTCCTCCTCCTCATCATCGTCACCATCAACATCATGAACATCATCGAGGCTATCACTGATAATGATGAGTTACTTAAGGTTCTCCACTCCTTCCAAAAGGATAAAATCTCGAGACTAGATGGGTGGCTTGTTCAGTTATATCTTCGATGATTTGAACTTATGGGGGGTTATTTGCGGAAGGTTGTTGAAGAGTCCAGGCTGGTTGTTGATGATTTTCATCCTATATCTCTTTAAAAATTTCTTTACAAAATCAGTGCTAAGGTTATATCTAGGAGATTAAAATTTATTCTTTCCTGTTGTATATATTGTGAACAGTTTGGATTTCTTGAAGGTAGAAAGATAGAAGAGGCTATTGGGGTGGCTCATGAAGGGTTACATTCTTTAAAGACTCAAAGGTTTAAAAGGGTTGTTGTAAAGATTGATCTATCTAAGGATTTTGACTCGGTAAGATTGATTTATATTCAGATGTTACTTACACATTTGGGTTTCTGTTATGATTTTATAAAATGGATTATGACCCAACTTACTATGGTAAGCTTTGCTGCACTTATAAATGGTTCTTCTAGTTCTTTTTTCACTATTGGACATGGTTTGAGGCAAGTATGTCCAGTCTCTTCTTTACTCTTCCTCCTTCTAGATGAAGGGTTGAGTCATTTCATTTTGGCGTCCAATAATGTTGGATCCTTCAAAGGAATTCCTATTTCTGAGGTATTGTTTATTACACATTTACTCTTTGTTGATGATATCCTCATTTTTTGTGATGGTACTCATCAAGATATTAGTAAACTCAAAGAAGGTCTTCAACTTCTACGAGTAGATATTGGTATGCTAGTCAATGATGATAAGTCTACCATTTCTTACTCAAATTTGGATGATAGGGACATAAGATGACATTCTTCTTTATTTCCTTTTAAGTCATTACGGCTTGAAGATAGACTTAAATATTTGGTCTTTTTTTGAAACCAAATGCCTATTGTATTGTTGATTGGATGTGGCTTTTGGAAAAATTTGGAAATATATTTTTGGGATGGAGTTATCATTGGATGTTTAGAGCTGGCAGATTAGTTTTGATTAAATCTTTTTTTGAATCCATTCTGATTTTTTGGATTCCCCTTTCATGGATACCTAAAGATATTTTGAAAAGGATGCACAAATATTGTTTCACTTATCTGTGGAGGGGAAGTGTAGATCATCAGGTTATGGCTTGGATTCACTGGGAGCGTTTAGCCATCCAAAAAGCACTTAGGGGTCGGGGCTTAAAAAATATATTTCTTTTTGCAAAAGCACTGGCTGCTAAAGTTTCTTGGAGTCTTATTCATTCAAAACGTTTGTGTACTCGACTGGTACAGAAAAAGTACATTGCTCCACTTACTATTTTAGTTGGATCTAGTTGGATGATAAATCGTGGGGTGGTTGCTATTTTATTTGGAAGGGAGTGATATATTATTTTGAATTGATTGGTTCTGGAATGGTTTGGAGGGTTGGAAATGGTAGACTGGTTTGGGTTGGTTTGGACCCTTCAGTGGGTTTTAGTGGAGCTCATGCGTTATCTATGAATTTAAGACTGATACTAAGTGGTAGGGGTATTTTTTTTCTTTCTAATATGGCTGATACTGGGACGTTGTTGATGTGGCAACAAGGAAGGATTTATGGACAAAGATTGGTCCTGTCTGCTAAACACACTGCAGAATGGTCTAATTACTTGGCAGTGCTGAGAAATTCACATATTGGATTATCGTTCTGGGAGGATTTTGATGGTTTGGGTTCATCACTCATCTGAGGAATATTTACCAAATCATGGTTATAAAAAATTAAATTTGGAGGTTCAGAATTAGTCACTTATTTGGTCGTGGATGAAACTTTGGAAATTAAAGTATCCACCCAAAGCAAAACTTCTTTGTTGGAAAATTTTGGAAAACAAATCTCCTACATGGGATATTCCTCAACATAAATGCTTTCAAGTTCCGGGAATATTTTCCCTTTGCTACAACTCTAATGAAACACTTGATCATATATTTTTGCACTACTGTTACACTTAGCAGATTTGGCAGGAGGTTGGATTACCATTAAATTCTCTCTTTTCTTGGCATGGCCCGAATTTTTTGGAGGAATTACGTTTATGGTTTGATGAGCTAGGTTTCATTATATCCATAACACTTCCTTGCGTTATTGCTTGGGGTGTCTGGTTGGCCAGAAATAAATCTATTTTTCAAGATCGTCGAACACCTTTGGAGCTGGCTATTGCCAATATTTGGTTATTTTTAAACATTTTCCTGAGGTAACCAAGATTACTACTGTTAGGGTTGTTCAGGTGGAGGATATTCACCAACATAGGCCTTGGGTGTTTTTGATGGTTCATCCAAGGATCAACAGCTCACTTGCGGTGGTGGGGTTTATCTTTTTCTTTTCCTTACTCATTCCTTTAATTCAATCAACTGGCCTTGGGAGGGGTGCCAACAATTTTGTAGAATTGATGGCTCTAAAATTTCTACTCCTATTTTTTTATGGAAAAGGATTTTTATTCATTACAAGTTTTTGGAAATTCTATGATTGTGATTAATTGGGATAGAGGATTTACCAGATGTTATGTGTTACGACTCCTTCCTATAGGTATTTGACACTATATCTTTTACACATGTTTACAAGGAACATAATGGGGTGGTTAACAGGCTTTCCAAAGAGGCCTCGCAACTACCGTATGGTTGTTGGAACATATTAGAACATGCTCCGCCTGGTATTTATAGTTATTATCATCTCCCTTTGAATGAGGAACATGTGAGGATTTCTTGGACACGGCTTAAAAGGAAACTATTTGTG
>LPNX011022388.1:121161-133661 GCA_001517045.1 Pseudotsuga menziesii
ATGAGCTTAGAAAATGATCTTCTTTACTAAATATAAATAGTAAATGTTAAAATATAGATGAAAAATTTAAGAATTTAAAAAACAACACAAATATCATTCCCCCTATCCAATACAATAAATATAGCACGCACACATAATTTATGTAGCATAAATTTTACCATTGAAATGATCTAAGTTGGGGAGGATGGTAACGTTGAAATTTTCATTATAAAAATTAAACTTATCAAAGTTATCAGTCGAATTATTATTAATAGCAAACTAGCAATCATAACTTAAAAATTAGGATTTCTAGTGTTAGACTCTTTAAAATCATTACAACATGGGGTTTGTTTCTAGTGTCACAATCTTTAGAATAGTTACAATTTTATGATTAGATAGTTAATTATATAACTTTGTTGACTATTTTCATCACATTATTGTCATTGGCAAGAAGTGGATCTTGAGTAGAATAGGTTTTGTGTAATCATTGGAATTGCCATTATTAAAATAATTGGAATTTTCATCACCAACTAAATCTATAAGTGCACGGATTATTTTTTTTCCATTTCTATCACCACCAATGGTATATATTTTAAATAATGCAACCTAGATATTATTAAAGTTTCCTAGATTTATTCTGAAGAAAAAATCTACAAGGACTTTGGAACTTTTTTTTACCAAAGACAGTTTAAAATATTATATTAAAAAATATTCAACAAAGACTTTGTAACCTCTTTTTTAATCCAAAAAAAAAGTTTAAATAATTATATTAAAAAATATTTCAACAAAGATAAACAATGTTAGGTTCTACTCAAAATTTTGAGCAAGCTAACACAAATATATTATATCTAGTTAAGTATATCCTACATAAGGTGTTGAGAACCAAAATAAAAAATAAAAAAATATAGAATGTTTTTAAGAATAAATTAAAGATGAGCACAATTTCTCACGAAACCACGTTGGATGTGGTTCAAATGTAGTGATCCTTTCATGTGGATATCTATGCCATCATGAGGTTGATGATGGATATATTCTTCTTTGTATTCTATCTAGAGTGAACCAACTAAAGTATTCATATCATCTATCAAACAAGCTGAATCCTTGCTAAGCAAGAGGACAATTTACTTGAGCTTGGCACACTCTTCTTCCAAATCCTTAATTTGTCTTTTTTATTTAACTAGAATATCCATGATTATTGCAGTATTAGTGTTTGCTGATGTTAAAGATAATATTAATTCATTATGGTTATTTAAAATATATAGATTCTATTACCATTAATTCTATTCTTTATATCATGAAGAATATTCTAATCTCCTTTTGCTCCTTTAAGAATTTTGGGCATGATTTTTTATGTTTCCTCCTAACATGTTCAATTTCCTTTTAAAATAAGTTCTCACTAAAGAAACTAATAGTTTAATAATAGTTTAATAGGTGTAAATTAGTCTTCATGATTTTTATTTAAATAATAGGCTTAAAACATATACAAAATTACTAGGTTGTCCTTCCAAATTAAGGGAGAAAAAATAATTATTGAATCCATTCCTATAACTCATATGACTCCAAGATCTCAATCCACTAATTCACAAATAAAATTCTAGAAACTATTTATAAACATTTAAACAATTCAATAATAATGTTACCATGGTCTAGCCACAATACACAAGAATCCCAACGGAATAGTTTAAGCTAGGTAAAATGACCCTAGCTTTTCTATTTGACTAGATATCCTTATCTATAAGGGATTTCAATTGGGATAAGATGAGCTAAGATTGGAAAAACATGCCTTGACCACGAGAGGTTAGCCAAACAATTAAAGCACTAGTTTTCAAAGAGTAGCTAATCAACAAATAAACTCTAATAACCACCTAAAACCAATCTAAGATCTAGTAAGAAATTTTATATGTTCTCCTACTCATAACTTCTTAAACCTAAAGATTCTGAGGCATCGAAGAATGGGAGGATTCCTGGGGCATGAATGCATATGAAAAATATGAGAGAAAACATATAAAATTTGATATGTCTTTAAAAAAAAAGAATGAGAATGATTTCGTTTATCTAAGTTATTACTAAACGCTACAAAATGTGACTATAATAATGTAAGTTCACCTAAAAATTAGAGGACTAGTTTTTATTCATTAATAAGGTTGGTGGTTTTTTCTTTTAAAAGAAGTCCAAATTTTATATAATAAATGTTAATCTTGAAATAAATTTTAATCATTGAAACTTTTAGAAATTTCTTTATATTTTTTTATAAAATCCCAATCCAATATAAACATCACAATAAGCATAATACCCTTATATTTAATCTTTAAAATTTTGAATTAAGTTTGTCTTAATTGGATCTTATTAAAAAATGTGTAACTATTCTTTTATAAGATCAAATTTTGAAATAAATCCTAAATTTTTTTTATGTGGTTAATCGTATTGTAGTTCAAAAGGCATAGAAAAAATAGAATTTACATACATACAAGTTAATGACGAAAAAAATTGATTATTAAAAAAAATGAATTGAATAGTATGCTCAAGAGTATAAAGCCTTAATAAAGTTTAAAACATAAAATATGTATAAATAATTGAAGAAATGTTTTATTTTTTTAATTTCCATTAGAATCATGCCAAAAAAACCAAACCCTTTAAAAAATAAATTGCTTTCAACACTAACATGGGTAAAATGACAAGAAAAACCAAACCCTTTGAAAAAATAAAGTGATTTCAACACTAACATTGGTAAAATGAATGACAAAAGCAAATCTATTTACCTCAAAATGAAAAAGATATGATAAATCTGATAAGTAATAAGTGTCAATTGCTATACTATTTGAAACTAGTCATTGTTTCATACAAAGAGTTAAGTTGCACAAAGAAGAGTTTAACACTCGGCTGTTGATGTTGAACCATTCAATCTGTCAAATGTAATAACATTAGTTATCACCTTCATATAAAACTAATTAAAGTTGTAATTGTATATTAATATCGTAACACTAATTTATACAACTATAACTTAACCCAACAAAAAGTATATATGAATACAATATTTTCAAGAGATGTCAACATTTACAAACTATGAATACAATCCTTTCAAGAGATCTCACCTACCACAACTGTCTAAGGGACATGAAGAAGGAATCCTTAAAAAATACGAAAACATTTGTTATTGGAATAAGGTTTTAAGGGAAGGTGGAAGCATAAGATAAAATTGAACTTAAATCTATTATGGAAATGAGTTTGGAAAAAAATTATTAGACTCTATAAAAGTAATTTGAAACAAACATATGCCCAAATTTGGAAACGATTCAAAGTTTTAATTTAATAACTAATATTATATAAGAAGCTAGATTTAAATTAAAAAATTCTACATTCAGCCAGATCTGTGAATGTAAGTAAATACAAAGTAAATGGATCTATACAGGCTTGCTGAACTGTCAAGCATACTCAGGATCAAGATTGAACATAAAACATTTTCAGAATGCTTTAGAGATTGAGCGGTCAAGTTGAATACTAACATAATGGGAATGGGGAAAACAAAACAAAAAATGGTTTTAAAATAAATATGAATGCATGCTCTTGGTTACCGAATTGGGACTTCATGATTTTTAATTTGTATTTTTGCAGGGGGTTGGTAATATGAATGTTTGAATTCTTTTTAGTTTTACATGTTGATGGATAACCAATATTTCCCTGCCTAATAATAATAATGCAAAACAAAATCAGCTAGATGTGACCAGATCTAACCTGATCGGCTTTTGCTTGCTGAGATGCCAATGTTGGATGGATCTAACTGAGAAGATATTTGCGAGGTCAATCTGAAACCATGTTGAGATAATTCTCTCCCCGCTGACCGGTTAGACTGTGGCTGGATTTTTGTTTCACTGTCTTCAATCAAATCGTCAGATCCTCTGTTGTGCCAGTTAGACTGTGGCTGCATTTGTGCTTCTATCTCTTCGTTAAAATCGTCAGATCCTCCGTTGTGCCAGCTAGACCCTGTATGCATTTGTTCTTCACTCTCTTCAGTAAAATCGTCAGATCCTCCATTGTGTCGGTTAGACTGTGGCTGCATTTGTGCTTCTGTCTCTTCGTTAAAATCGCCAGATCCTCCATCGTGCCAGTTAGACCCTGGATGCATTTGTTCTTCACTCTCTTCATTAAAATCATGAGATCCTCCGTTGTGCCTATTAGAATGTGGCTGCATTTGTGCTTCAGTCTCTTCATTAAAATCGTCAGACCCTTTGGTAAGCCAATATTCCATTGCAACAAGCGGCAAATTCGTACAGTTCGTACACTTCTCAAAAAAGAAGTTAGATTCTGGAATTGTTACCCAAACTTTAAGATTAGGTATGGGTGTCCTTTCCCTTCAATCGAACATTTGGGATTTACTACAATATTTCGAAAATTTATTTAATTCAGATCAGCATCACTAACAACTGATATTTCCGAGGCATTCATCCAGTAGAATTGATAACTCAAATTATTTAATAGTAAGTAGCTCGGTGCCTCATAATTTCTTTGAGCATAGAAATATAAATTTAAAGAAAACTAATTAATTCTCTTCTTTAGGTCCGATAGACCAAAGTTTGGTCTCACGGGACATTAACCATCATCATCATCATCATCATCATCATCACAAATATAAAATATTTTTCATGCACGCTTATGTATCATAAATGATGCATACTGTGTGTATGGTATATTTGGAGTTTGATATATAAATATTAAATTTTAATATTGATATTTAGAATGTTTAATACTGCAATATTGATATTCACAATGTTTGATACTTTAAAAGTACTGTAGATATTATATATTAAATTTTTATTTTTATCTTTAGAAATGATAATGTAATTTATTTGTATTTATATGTGTTTTATTTGAGATTTTGGAGTGGAGAAGTATTTATGCTTTATCTAGATTTCATGAGTATAAAATAATTGTACTGCTCATATTAATTTTATGGCACTCATTACAAAGAATATAAAAAATATTGATGCATGGATAACTCCTTAAGGCTAGAATAAATAATTGATAACTTATTATTTACACTTAACTTGTAACCTATAGGTGAACAATAAGACGAGAACAATTAATTGATAACTTATTGGTGGCACTTAACTTATAATCTATAGGTGTTAACAAGCCACAAGCTAAGTGCTTGTTTTAGTTACATTATATATATGAATAAAAACTTTTTATGAATGATATATAATAAAATGAATGAAATTTTTTAATAATGATATATATAATAAAATGAGATTTTGCTAGGAATTATTTTTGAAATGTTAAATCAGTGTTTTTTAATTAATTTTAAATGTGACATTATAAATGGAGTTGCAAGTTTATTATGATTTGGTGGTATTCATAGCTAAGGTAGAGTTTAGTGAAAAACATTGCACCTTGAGGTTTATATCCGAGCTCATCAATAATTTGAGTTGAGAAATTTTCCTTGTCCTTAATTGTTAGTTTATTGGAGCATGAATGTTTTGGAACATTTACCACAAGAATTATTTTTTTAGGACCATGATCAAAGGTGATGAATTAGGGTTAGTACTATGATGTATGATAGCCTCCAAAGTTTTATAAGTAATCTTATTAATTCCATTATCTTTGGAGAAAAAGGTGTTTATAAGGATGCACATTTGGTGGTTGACTACATAGGATCGGAGGAATACCATGATCATGTTCTCATTATGAAGAAGATAAAATTGTAAGGTTTGGCCCTTCTGGGAATCCAATTCGACTCTGTTTAATTTGATACTCATACTTTTGTAACATAGATTTGAAGAGATTTAAGTCCAATTTGATGAAAATAATATTCATCCTTCACAAGTAATTAACTAGCAAACTCATATATTTGTTTCATTAGTCACTAAGATCATTGAATAGATACTCATATAGGATCAAGTTCATTAATGCCATTTTCATTATTTGGAAGAAAGAGAGTATCAACATAGGAAAATATAATTAGTAAATGTTGACATATAGAAAACAAATTTAAAAAAAAAATTAAAAACAACACAAAATGTGTCTTCTTATGATGTCTAATTAATCTTATCAAAGAACAATATATATTCCCTCAATCATAGTGCCCATGATTTCAACAATGTTCTATGTCTATCATATATAAAACACTTATCGTTTTTAATCCAATGCATATAGTTAAGACATAATTTATGTACCATAAATTTTACCACTCAAATGATCTAACTTAGGGAGGATGGTAGCATTGAAATTGTCATTATCAAAATTAGAAATATGAGAATTATCATTGGAATTATTATAATTAACAAATTTTCAATCATTGTCTAAAAAAGAAAGGAGGATTTAGAATGTTAGACTCTTTAAAATACTTACAACCTACATCACCAACTAAATCAATAAATTTGTTGATCTTTTTTTTAGCAATGCCATTACTATCATTACAATTATCCACATTCATTACAATTCTATCATTAGATAGTTAATTCTATAACTATGTTGAATACTTCCATCACATTGTTGTCATGGGCATGAAGTGGATTTTGATTAGAATAGGTTATGTGTAATCATTGGAATTGTCATAATTAAAATCATTCAAATTATCATCACCAAAATTATCATCACCACTAAATCTGTAGTACTCATTATTTATTTTCCATTTCTATCACCACTAATGGTGTTTATTGTACTCAACACTATATATTTGAAAAAATGCAACCCACATATTTTTAGAGTTACTTAGATTTTCTCTTAAGGAAAAAACTACATGGATTTTGTACTTTTTTCCAAAAAAAGTTAAAGAATTATATTAAAAAATATTTAAAATAATATAATAAATTCTATAATACAATATATAACTATGGATTCTCAAAAGTTTCTGCTCAAAGTTTCTAGCAAGCTAACACAAATGTACTATGTCTATTTTTTTATAAAACTTGTACGATTACATCTAGTCAAGTATATTCTACAAAAGGTGTTGAGAAGCATAATAGAATTATAGAAAATTTTTAAGAATAAATTGAAGATGAGCACACTTTCTCAAGGCATCAACATGGACATGGTTTAAAGGTAGTGAGTTTTGCATGTCGATCTCCATGTCATCTATTGATGATGAATCTATTGTTATTTGCATTAAATCGAGATTGATCATAGAGAGGTATTCATATGATGTACCAAAGAAAAGGAATCATTATTACACTCTTCTTCGAAACCCTAAATCCTCATTTTTTTATTTAACTAGAATATCCATGATTATGGCACGGTTTGGTGATGCTCAAGATAATATTAATTCATTGTAGTGGTTTAAAGTATAAAGTTTCTATTACCATTAATTAAATCCTCTTGTATTGAGAATAATATTCTAATCTCCTTATTCCCCTCTAAGAATTTTGTCCATGGTTTTCCATGTTGGCTCCTAACAGATTCAATTTCCTTTTAAACCAATTCCCAGTAAAGACAATAGTTTATTAGGTGGACTCAATTAGGCTTCCCACTTTTGATTTACTTAATGGGCTTAAAATGTAAACAAAATTACAAGTTTCTCCTTCCAAATGTGTGGAGAAAAATTAATTGTTCAATACATTCCTATAGCTCATAAATAGCTCATATCACTCCAACTTGAAATGACCTCTTGTTGGTTTCCTCCAAGTTCTCAATCTACTAGTTCACAAGGGAAATTTTAGATACTGTTTCTCAACATTTAAACTATCCCATAGAAATTTTACCATGGAGTAATCACACAATACAAAATAATCCCAAAGGAATAGTTTAAATGAGGTAAAATGACCCTAGCTTTTCTATTTGACTAGATATCATAATCCATAGGGTAAATTCCAAGTGGGCTAAGAAAATATTACTGACATACCTTGAACTATTGTCTTAGGGTGTGTGCAAGAAGTTGAGGGTCTCTTTTGGCACGTTAGATGCAATTCAAAACTGAGAAAACAGACATCCATCAACTTGCATGGATATTTAGGGACACTTACCGAATGAATCTTGTGATCAGTAAAAAACAAGAAAGGTACGAAATTGAATGACCTTTCCAAATATATAATTTTTTTCTACTAAAAATGTTGTTAACTATATAAAGTTAGATATTTTTAAACGGACACTTTTTATGTTTGCGACAAATTATAAGGTATATGTTTTTGTGGGTGCAAAGTCTGAGTGTCTAAATGATGGAATAAACTTACGAAAATCGTTATACATTTAGAGAACATATAGTACTAGTGCACGACTATTTTATCAATAATAAAAATAATATTTTTAAATTTGCTTTTAATTATCTAAGAGATCAAACCTTGAAAATGGTACGTCAATTGTGGGTTGTAATATCTCTCTCCTATGCCCTGGAATATTTTGTAATTTTGCATATTATTGTACTTGTCTCGGTGAGGAGCTCAAGGCCAAGGCACCACCAAGACAACACCGTGTGGTTTTAAAGGTTAACTGTCTAAGTGAAAATACTTAAATTATAAAAATGCAATGACACAACTTAACAAAGGGCTAACTAATGGATAAAAACTCATCCCAACTCATAACGCCTTAGCAGAATACTCAATCCTAGAAATCGGAACGAGAGGGTTGAGGGGTTAAAGAGAGAACCAATGAGAAAACAATTCAAAGAATTAGAATTATATAATATGTAGGAAAGAACATTAAATCTAGTGAGAGGACAATTATTCCACAAATGTGTATATTTATATATAACGGTATTATATATATAATCACACACCTCTTATGGTGGAAGGAATGGTGGTAAAGGGCAATTTAGTGGACAATTGTTTCATACATAAGAGAAGGTATTATAAATAATGGTGGTAAAGGCCATTATAGTGAACAAACGTTTCATACATAAGAAAATGTATTATTTATAATGGTGGTAAAGGCCATTATAGTGAACAAACGTTTCATACATAAGAAAAGGTATTATTAATAATGGTGGTAAAGGCCATTATAGTGAACAAACGTTTCATACATAAGAAAATGTATTATTTATAATGGTGGTAAAGGCCATTATGGTGTACAATTGAAAAGGTAGTATATACAATGGTGGTAAAAGGCATTATAGCGAACAATCGTTACATATGGATAACCGTTATAGAAAGAATACCAATATCAAATGGAAATATGTCAAAAAAGTCTATTAGGAGATTGGACACATGTGCTGGAGGCAATGCTTTTGACAGCTAGATTGACGGAGACCTGCCTTAGCAAAAGCTATGGCAGATTTTCTGCCGTGATTTCTGGAAAAGTTAGGCGCACTTCGGGGGGAGCGTCGTTTTCTTTTAGGGATTTGTTAGGTTACAAAGAGGGTAAAATGGGCACTGAGGGGAGAAGGATTCCCTGCGCAAAGAGGGAGAAGCTCCATCAGCGTTGGGGAGAAAAACCTCTGCATATTATTTGGAAAAAGAAAAAAACTCTGCGCTCTCGATAAGAAGGATTTTTATGAGTGTATGAAGGAAAGGAAGCGATTGATGGATGGACGATGAGGGAAGGGTTGTCAACCAAGGGAAATTCCTTGCAAGTATGCTTTGGAATTGAAGACAGTTCCCCTAATATGGGAGATTATCACAAAACTGTCTTGCAAATCTTACTGCAGGGCGAATGGATTCTGCGATCGATGAGCCACCTGCACAACGAATTGGCATTTTGGGATACAACACATTGTTACAGGTGTGATTTCCTTTTGGATTTGGTATTAAGTTTGCTGTCTTGTTTTATGGATCTAATTTAGATTTTTCTATCCCATGCGAGTGTGGCGTGAATAGAAAGTTGTTGTCAACGATTTTTTGGGTCTATTTGGATAGATCCACAGGATTCAAATACACATCACACTTCATGCTTTGATCCAACTAAAACCTAGATCTGCTACTGCATGGGAGTCCCCTTTCTAAGCTTGTTTTGATAAATTTATTGTTTCGGTCAGACCCGATTTTGCATCTACCATTTAGAAGTAGGATGTGGGTATTTTTTTCCAGGTCTTGAACCCATATCGAACTAGCAGAACCTAGAGAATCCAAATCGATGTACATGCGTTGGCTATAGCTCATCTACACGTTCAGAGCTAAACCTTATGATTGTTTTTTTTTCACCTGCTATTGAGTCTGCTCTAGTATATTTCATTTCCAGATACGATTGACTTCCTTTTGACTGTGTTTTAGATCCACATCCAATCGATCCTTGATTATGCTTAGATCTCTAGGCAGGGTTTTGTCTAGCTGCGGTTTTACCCTTAAGAGGTGTCGAGGAGAAATGGGTTTAGTTCTGGTTCAAGCAGTGTCCTTTTCTTTCTTGTATTATCGCTCTGCAGCATTTTAGATCCGACTTGTAGTGGATCTATATTGTTGAATACACTCTGTCCCTTAGCAAAAGGCTAGCTCTGTCCATGTTCTGATCCGTAGAATTTTTGGATTTACTTGGCTGTGTTTTCGATCCATGGACATTTGGATCGATTGACTAAGGTTTTGAACCGCAAGTATAAAAACCCTTTTTTTCATTCCTGTACCCGAAATCTAAAAAAATACTTATTGCTCGATGGGTTGGTCATCTCCGACATGCGCTAGTATCATGTGTTAGACCAGATTGAACTATCAATATTCATTCAAGGTGTGTGTGTGTTACTATGGAAGATGAATAAAAATCCTATCTTCTACCTTACACAGTACGACCTTCCCCGTTGCTCGTAGTCAAGGGCTATACACTTTAGGAGCAATTGTAATACGAAACAAACTATTTCGCCTCATGCTGGTAAATACATATATGTTTTAAAAGAAAAATGAGTGCTGGTAAATATATATATGCTTATATATTTTAAAAAAGAAAATGGAATGCTGAAATATATATATGTTTATATTTTTAAAGGAAAATGAAAGGCTGGTAAATATATATATATATGCTTATATATTTTAAAAAGAAAATGGAATGCTGAATTATATATATGTTTATATTTTAAAAGGAAAATGAAAAGCTGGTATATATATATATATATATATATATATATATGCTTATATAAAAAGAAAATGGAATGCTGAAATATATATATGTTTATATTTTAAATGGGAAAAGAAAGGCTGGTAAATATATATATATATATATATATATATATATATATATATGTTTATATATTTTAAAAAGAAAATGGAATTCCGATCATATGTCAGCTGGCTGCTCACTTTGATGAGCTCTAGTGCCATGTTTAAATGTTCCCCAAATGTGGCGAGGATCCCATACTACGTTAGTATTTAAAGTGTATAAAATGGAGATGATCTTGTCTAAGTTGTGAGTTCTTGTTGGGTGGGTATGTACGCCCTTTCGATTGGTAGCCCTTGATGTAAGGTGCTTATGTGTTATAAAATACCTCTACAAGAGAGAGAGACTGTGTAAATAATTTGCAGCTTGGGTTTTGCGGAATTGTAAACCTTTGACAGATCAAAGAAATAAAGAAACTAGCAGAAGTTGGTGGATGTAGCCTCGTGGACGAGGTGAACCACGTGAAGATGGTTGTCTCTTTTGTGTTATTTGTTGTGCTGGTTTTTTTTTCTTGTTTACTTGATGGTTATGAATGCAGTATAAATGTTTTATTTGATGAAGGGACTACTAAAATTTTTATTTTGCAGATTTCTTGAATGCTTTATAGCTTGAAGGTATCAGGGGTATATTACATGGGTGCAGCGTTTGAATGTCTTAATGCAATTATTTGGAAGTGGGTTTTTGATAGCATGTAGAGGTTGATCTTATTTAGTGCACCATACATTTCTTTTAGATGGTTGAGAAATGAAAGAGATATGGACAAAACACTAACAGTGTGTTTTTTAAGTTTAGGAGTGATGACAAAAGATAAATAACAAAAAATAGAAAAAATCATGTATTCTTGTTAAAATTTACATATTTAGAATCTGCAAAAGAAACCATATTTGTTTCTAAAATCTCATAAAAAATGGAGGTGTGTAGCATAATCAGACGAACCGCTAAACACGAGCATATTGGAAATGTGGATATAATGCTGAATTAGCCATGGTTTATACTACTCTAAGGCATAGGCATGTTGAATCCGAAGAAAAGTACAAAGCAGACACATAGGCATAGGAATTCCATGAAAGCATGGGTGGAGGCACAGCCTTGTAATTTGGTGGGAATTTTTTTTTTGAATTTAACCAATACATGAGAGTGATTTGGTAAATCCAAATCACGTGCGTGATTTATTATAATACAAATGTGTGCCTGTTTTATAAAATACAAATGCGTGCACATTGTAATTAACATCATTTTCATCACTATCATCAACACCATCGTCATCATCATCATCATCATCACCTTCATCATCATCATCATCACCATCCTCATCCTCATCATCACCATGATCATTGGTCATCACTCATCCTTACCATCACCATGATCATTGGTCATCGATCATCATCACCGTCCTCATCCTCATCATCACCATTATCATTGGTCATCGATCATCATCACCGTCCTCATCCTCGTCATCTCCATGATCATTGATAATCGATCATCATCACCATCCTCATCCTGATCATGACCATGATCAT
>LPNX011022388.1:138661-184632 GCA_001517045.1 Pseudotsuga menziesii
TTATATGAAAATCATACCATCTCAACAATAAAGATCTCAAACTAATGAATATAAAGGTCTCAAATTAATTAATTTTTTTTTCTAAAGAAAAAATTCGTAAATATATATATTCACATGGTTCTAAATTGTCCATTCTCGCAATATCCCAGCCTCATAGCTAATACATTTTAGATTCAGTCATAGCACTGAAACTACAAATTAATCATACGAGACCATACACAATAGATCATAATAGATCATACAAACATAGATAAAAAAGGATCAACTCATATCATACAAAAAATCATACACTAAAAGGATTATACACCTCTCAAAAAATATTCAAAACATAGAAATATCATGAATGAGTTCATATATCATAATTCAGCTTTGATTCATCATCATTAAGGTTCATCAAAATTTGCAAAAAGGATCTTCTTTCATGTTCGTCCTCATGTCATCAACATAAAGATAAGTCAGCAAAAACATTCATCATAGACCAGATCCTCTTCAGTTCATAGACTCATAATAGTCAAATTAATTAATATTATCTAGAGGTGCTAAAAATGTCTTAAAAAAATAAATATTAGTGTCTAAAAAAATAATATTTTGTAATATTAAATTAAAAAAATGTTGACGAGTTAAAAGAAAGTTCCCAAAAATAAATATTACTGTCTAAAAAAATTAATATTTTGTAATATTAAATTAAAAAAAATGTTAACGAGTTAAAAGAAAGTTCCCTTCAAAATTGGAGTTGAGTGGGAGTACTGGGACAAACAGCTCCTGTTTTAAGACGACGAGGACTTCCTTTCATAGAAAATCTGAACGCCTTTTATTGTTCAACCTTTAATCATCATGCCTGCTGCGACAAAATGCACCAGATTATGTTCAGTAAATTTAAACTGCAAACGAATGTACATAACTAATATGTTACTAAAATTAGCGTTGCATGTATATCTAACTCGCTTGCAACTTACTTGAGGAAATAGTTCATTATATTTTCTTCTATGTCGCAGCTATTTATTGTATGGAATTCTTGATTAGAATTGATGTCAGTATTTTCTACTGGACTGTAATTGATTCTGTAAAACCTTGAAGAAGAACTCATGTCATGAATGTTGTTACTCCCAGAAGAAGTACCCGTGCCATGAATATTGTTACTCCGAGAAGAAGAACCCGCCCCATAAATATTGTTACTCCTTGGTATTTGTCTACCCTGTGTACTTTCTAGCTCCACAGTGAGCTGGGCAATTCGTGGTGAAGGTAAGTGAAAATTAGCAGCCTGAACTGAAGAAGGAAAGTTCAATTGTTGGAATTATGTTGATCCCTGCTGTGAGAATTCTGAACCAAATATTCCTGAGTACATATGAAAACTAGATGGGGATTGAAAACCTGGACTGAAGCGGCGTTCTTTGGCTACATTTTCTGATTCAACAGCTTCTTGCTGAGGACAGTTTAGCTGCATGCCCCAAGCTCCAAGTGGATTTTTATAGAAATTGCTTTGTTGGTGGGTTTGCATTCTAGTAATGTATGATGGAACTGAAGAAGGTCCTAACCGAGAGTCTTCATTTTGGCTGGATAGTTTACAAAGAAAATAAAAACCATTTTCAGCAATCACTAAATTTGATAGTATAGGTTACGAAAGGAATGAACAAATTTGTTTTAAAGATTATTACAATACGCTTGATTGAATGTGGCCTACTTTCTCCAGGAGCTCAAGAGCTTTTCCTTTTTCTTTAGCTTTCTTTTCTCAATATTAAAAACACTGTTAATAAATTTTAATGACATAAAAATATATTGCATTGTTTGAGTATAGACATAAATTGATAAACCTATTTTCATACAATATATATAAATTTTTTGTAGTGAATTATATTAACAGATTTCAATACAAATACACATCTATCCATTAATTGCATCTATCCACAAATTTGATTTAAAAATTAGTATATTACATTTCTCATCTAGATCAAATCACACGTCCATATGCATGTTGGATACATTTTGAAAAATGTTTTAAAATTTTCGTTAAAGGAGAAAAGGTTGGGAAGACCTTGACGATGGCGATTCATATGGCCTCCTAAAGCCTGAGATTTAACGAAATTATGTCCACAAAATCTGCATGGGTATCTTGAATTGGGATCTTCGTCTTCAGCCGATTCTGACTCTGATATTAGTTTTATGTTTGTTAGTAAAATTGCAATATAGATTCTATTAAAGAAACAACAAAATAAACATAAGAATGTAACTATTTTCTAAATATATATCAACATAAAAAGCCGTTGAAACGAATCTCATACTTTAAAATGTTAATATAAAACATATATATTAGGTGGCAATACAATCCTTTCAAAAGATGTCACGGGCAACAAACACATGAAAAAAGAAATCTTAGGAAAGTAGTAGCATACTATAAATTGGAACTTAAATTAGTTCTAGTAATGAGTTTCGCAAAAATAAATTAGACTTACTAGAAAACCTAGTAAAAAAATAAAGGTTAAATAGGTTGAGGAAAATGTTTAACAGGTTGAGAAGGAAGAATGTGCCTTTGGCTACGCTCTTGGTGCTTCTCCTTACTTTCGAGAAGGAATAGCTACTACTCCTGAGTTCTGCTAAAGGTTCACTTTTAAGATATACGAAGTTGAGATAATAAAAATCATACTGATAATAATATATGTCATAATTATTTAAAATGGTAACTACTATAGTTTTATTCATTGACCATTATAAATATCCATTATTTGATTTATTTTGAAAAATGGTCTAAGCTATCACATCTACCTTACCAATAACTTTATAAAAAATAAATAAACATAAATACCAATTATTTGTAAATAACAATTAAATAAAATATTTAAAAAAAAATAACTGAGATTTAAAAATAAAAGGAGCTTAAAACCTTCAAAACACTATGAAATGCATTACTCATCTATTCAGGATGATAGGAAAATGGTAACTTTATATCATATCTTATTTGATAAAACTATTAATTCAAAACTATATTATTATGCTTAATAATGCAACAGTCTCACTCCACAGAGAGCTCCTCCTTTCACTTAGGGAAGACACCTGACTTTATAAACAAATGTAATAAACGCTTTGAAAGGGACATCACTTGAGGTTAAAAATAATTATGTTCGTCCATCCTAGATACAAGACTTTATACGAAAATTAATAAAACATTTGATATTTATTGGGAAATGAAACTATACAACATTTGGTTTATATTTTTTTAGTTCTTTAAATTAAAAAACTTTTTTTAATTCTTAATTAAGTGTGATTTCATTGTCATTTAAGAAAAAAACATAAGTTCTTATGTAAATTATCGAATAGGTAAGTAGATTTCAATATTTCACAATTGATCCCATAGCTCATATCTAATGATGAGACATAGCTCATAACTGATTTCATTGAATGTATCATTTTGAAATAAAATTAAAAAAATATATAATAAATAGCTTAAGTAGATACAAGGTATTTAAATTTGGGAAGGATTTCAAGGTGTTTGGATCTCAGATGTATTTATGGAGGAAAATATTAATGGTTTCTCAAATGTATGCAAATCCTATATGATTGGCATTCTTTTGGAATAATCAATATGACATGTTTATTTAATAATAAAAAAATCAAAAAATTAATATAAAGAATGAATTTAACAATTAAAATTAGTATTTCTCTTCCAATCACCTTTCATTTTCTAAAAATAATTTTTATTATGAATTAAAAACTTTCAACATTGTTAAGAGTATAATAGTAAAAATACCTTACTCTAAAAATAAAGGGAGAAAGTAGAAATTCTATTGAGAGAGGTAAATGATGAAAAATAGAATTGCATAAAGACAACTTAATGATTAAAAATAGAAATCTTATAGAGATAGATTAATGATGATCTCTAAGCTAAAAATAAATAGTAAAAATTAATTGAAGAATAGAAATTGTGCAAATTAATTTTTATTATCAATGGAAATTTTTTAACATTGGTAAGATAGTATAGAAGTTTAAAAAGAAATCTAGAAAATATAAATTGCATGAAGATATGTTAATGATGAAAAGAGTCTATTAAATGAAAATAAATAAATAATAAAAGTTAATTATAAAATTTCTTAAAGAGTATTATTCTTGTTTATAAAACCTAGGAAAATTTAAGAAATAAAAACATACCTATGTAGTTGAAAATATTATTATTTTTTTAATTTCCATTGTAATGGAGGGAAACCAAACCCGTTAGTTTAGTAACATTGGGAAAGTGAGACAAGAAAATTTATAATTCAAATGGATTTTTAATAAAAAAACAAAAATTGAATGGAGAATGGTTAATAATGAATTCAATGTTAATAATAAAATGGATTGATTAAAGAAAAACTTAATGAGTAAAAATTATTTGAATAGTAGAATTTTCTTACGAGAAAGTTTATTTTAAATTCAAAATTTTTCAAGATTGTTAATGGTATAGTAGTTCAAAAAAGAATCCAAAAAATAGAAATTGCATGCAAACAATGTAATGAGAAACTAAAAGTTAATGATGAAAAATATAAATTGAGTTAACATAAGTTAACAACCCCGACTTACCCATGAAATGGGTTGATTAAAGAAAAAAACTATGAGAAAAGTTAATGGAAAAATACAATTTGCCTAATATTTTATTATTATGAATTGAACATTTTTGATCTTGTTAATAGTATTGTAGTTCAAAAGGCATAGAAAAAATAGAATTTACATACATACAAGTTAATGATGAAAAAAATTGATTATTAAAAAAAATGAATTGAATAGTATGCTCAAGAGTATAAAGCCTTAATAAAGTTTAAAACAGAAAATTTGTATAAATAATTGAAGAAATGTTTTATTTTTTTAATTTCCATTAGAATCATGCCAAAAAAACCAAACCCTTTAAAAAATAAATTGCTTTCAACACTAACATGGGTAAAATGACAAGAAAAACCAAACCCTTCGAAAAAATAAAGTGCTTTCAACACTAACATTGGTAAAATGAATGAGAAAAGCAAATCTGTTTACTTCAAAATGAAAAAGATATGATAAATCTGATAAGTAATAAGTCTCAATCACTATACTATTTGAAAGTAGTCATTGTTTCATACAAAGATTTATGTTCCACAAAGAAGAGTTTAACGCTAGGCTATTGATGTTGAACCATTCAATCTGTCAAATGTAAGAACATTAGTTATCACCTTCATATAAAACTAATTATATTTGTAATTGTATATTAATATCGTAACACTAATTTATACAACTATAACTTAATCCAACAAAAAATATATATGAATACAATCTTTTCAAGAGATCTCAACATTTACAAACTATGAATACAATCCTTTCCACATATCTCACCTACCACAACTGTCTCAAGGACATGAAGAAGAAATCCTTAAGAACTACGAAAACATTTGTTATTGGAATAAGGTTTTAAGGGAAGGTGGAAGCATAAGATAAAATTGAACTTAAATCTATTATGGAAATGAGTTTGGAAAAAAATTATTAGACTCTATAGAAGCTAGATTTAAATTAAAAAATTCTACATTCAGCGAGATCTGTGAATGTAAGTAATTACAAAGTAAATGGGCCTATACAGGCTTCCTGAACTGTCAAGCATACTCAGGATCAAGATTGAACAAAAAACGTTTTCGGAATGCTTTAGAGATTGAGTGGTCAAGTTGAATACTAACATAATGGGAATGGGGAAAACAAAACAAAAAATGGTTTTAAAATAAATCTGAATGCATGCTCTTGGTTACCGAATTGGGACTGCATGATTTTTAATTTGTATTTTTGCAGGGGTTTGGTAATATGAATGTTTGAATTCTTTGTAGTTTTGCATGTTGATGGATAACCAATATTTCCCTGCCTAATAATAATAATGCAAAAGAAATTTAGCTAGATGTGACCAGATCTAACCTAATCGGCTTTCGCTTGCTGAGATGCAGTGTTGGATGGATCTAATTGAGAAGATATTTGCGAGGTCAATCCGAAACCAAGTTGAGATAATTCTCTCCCCGCTGACCGGTTAGACTGTGGATGGATTTGTGTTTCACTATCTTCAATCAAATCTTCAGATCCTCTGTTGTGCCAGTTAGACTGTGGCTGCATTTGTGTTACTGTCTCTTCATTAAAATCGTCAGATCCTCCGTTGTGCCGGTCAGACTGTGGCTGCATTTGTGCTTCTGTCTCTTAATTAAAATCGTTAGATCCTCTGTTGTGCCAGTTAGACCCTCACTGCATTTGTTCTTCACTCTCTTAAGTAAAATCGTGAGATCCTCCGTTGTGCGGTTAGACTATGGTTGCATTTGTGCTTCAGTCTCTTCATTAAAATTGTCAGATCCTCTAGTAGGCCAAGATTCCATTGCAACAAGCAGCCAATTCCTACAGTTCGTACAATTCTCAAAAAAGAAGTCGGATTCTGGAATTGTTACCCAAAATTTAAGATTAGGTATGGCTGTCCTTGTCCTTCAATCGAACATTCGAGATTTACTACAATATTTTGAAAATTTATTTAATTCAAATCAGCATCACTAGCAGCTGATATTTTCAAGGCATTCATCCAGTAGAATTGATAACTCAAATTATTTAATAGTAACTAGCTCGGTGCCTCATAATTTCTTTGAGCATAGAAATATAACTTTAAAGAAAACTAATTAATTCTCTTCTTTAGGTCTGATAGACCAAAGTTTGGTCTCAGGGGACGTTAACCATCATCATCATCATCATCATCACAAATATAAAATATTTTGCATGCACGCTTATGTATCATAAATGATGCATACTGTGTGTATGGTATATTTGGAGTTTGATATATAAATATTAAATTTTAATATTGATATTTAGAATGTTTAATACTGCAATATTGATATTCACAATGTTTGATAGTTTAAAAGTAGTGTAGATATTATAAATTAAATTTTTATTTTTATTTTTAGAAATGATAATGTAATTTATTTGTATTTATATGTGTTTTATTTGAGATTTTGGAGTGGAGAAGTATTTATGCTTTATCTAGAGTTCATGAGTGTAAAATAACTGTACTTCTCATATTAATTTTATGGCACTCATTACAAAGAATATAAAAAATAGTTGATGCATGGATAACACCTTAAGGCTAGAATAAATAATTGATAACTTATTATTTACACTTAACTTGTAACCTATAGGTGAACAATACGACGAGAACAATTAATTGATAACTTATTGGTGGCAGTTAACTTATAATCTATAGGTGTTAACAAGCCACAAGTTAAGTGGTTGTTTTAGTTACATTATTTATATGAATAAAAACCTTTTATGAATTATATATAATAAAATGAATGAAATTTTTTAATAATGATATATATAATAAAATGAAATTTTCCTAGGAATTATTTTTGAAATGTTAAATGAATGTTTTTTAATTAATTTTAAATGTGACATTATAAATGGAGTTGCAAGTTTATTATGATTTGGTGGTATTCATAGCTAAGGTAGAGTTTAGTGAAAAACATTGTACCTTGAAGTTTATATCCGAGGTCATCAATAATTTGAGTTGAGAAATTCTCCTTGTCCTTAATTGTTAGTTTATTGGAGCATGAATGTTTTGGAACATTTACCACAAGACTTATTTTTTTAGGACCATGATCAAAGGTGATGAATTAGGGTTAGTACTATGATGTATGATAGCCTCCAAAGTTTTATAAGTAATCTTATTAATTCCATTATATTTGGAGAAAAAGGTGTTTATAAGGATGCACATTTGGTGGTTGACTACATAGGATTGGAGGAATACCGTGATCATGTTCTCATTATGAAGAAGATAAACTTGTAAGGTTTGGCCCTTTTGGGAATACAATTCCACGCTTTTTAATTTGATATTCATACTTTTGTAACATAGATTTGAAGAGATTTAAGTCCAATTTGATGAAAATAATATTCATCCTTCACAATTAATTAACTAGCAAACTCATATATTTGTTTCATTATTCACTAAGATCATTGAATAGATACTCATATAGGATCAAGTTCATTAATTCCATTTTCATTATTTGGAAGAAAGAGAGTATCAACATAGGAAAATATAATTAGTAAATGTTGACATATAGAAAACAAATTTAAAAAAAACTAAAAACAAAACAAAATGTGTCTTCTTATGATGTCTAACTAATCTTATCAAAGAACAATATATATTCCCTCAATCATAGTGCCCATGATTTCAACAATGTTCTATGTCTAGCATATATAAAACACTTATCTTTTTTAATCCAATGCATATAGTTAACACATAATTTATGTACCATAAATTTTACCACTCAAATGATCTAACTTAGGGAGGATAGCAGCATTGAAATTGTCATTATCAAAATTAGAAATATGAGAGTTATCATTGTAATTATTATCATTAACAAATTTTCAATCATTGTCTAAAAAAAGAAAGGAGGATTTAGAATGTTAGACTCTTTAAAATCCTTACAACCTACATCACCAACTAAATCAATAAATTTGTTGATCTTTTTTTTAGCAATGTCATTACTATAATTAGAATTATCCACATTCATTACAATTTTATCATTAGTTAGTTAATTCTATAACTATGTTGAATACTTCCATCACATTGTTGTCATGGGCATGAAGTGGATTTTGAGTAGAATAGGTTATGTGTAATCATTGGAATTGTCATAATCAAAACCATTTGAATTATCATCACCACTAAATCTGTAGTACTCATTATTTATTTTCCATTTCTATCACCACTAATGGTGTTTATTGTACTCAACACTATATATTTGAAAAAATGCAATCCACGTATTTTTAGAGTTACTTAGATTTTCTCTTAAGGAAAAAACTGCATGGATTTTGTACTTTTTTCCAAGAAAAACTTAAAGAATTATATTAAAAAATATTTAAAATAAGCTAATAAATTCTATAATACAATATATAACTATGGATTCTCAAAAGTTTCTGCCCAAAATTTCTAGCAAGCTAACACAAATGTACTATGTCTATTTTTTTATAAAACTTGTACGATTACATCTAGTCAAGTATATTCTACAAAAGGTGTTGAGAAGCATAATATAATTATAGAAATTTTTTAAGAATAAATTGAAGATGAGCACACTTTCTCAAGGCATCAACTTGGACATGGTTGAAAGGTAGTGAGTTTTGCATGTCGATCTCCATGTCATCTATTGATGATGAATCTATTGTTCTTTGCATTCAATCGAGATTGATCATAGAGAGGTATTCATATGATGTACCAAAGAAAAGGAATCATTATTACACTCTTCTTCCAAACCCTAAATCCTCATTTTCTTATTTAACTAGAATATCCATGATTAAGGCACGGTTTGGTGATGCTCAAGATAATATTAATTCATTGTAGTGATTTAAAGTATAAAGTTTATAATACCATTAATTAAATCCTCTTGTATTGAGAAGAATATTCTAATCTCCTTATGCCTCTCTAAGAATTCTGTCCATGGTTTTCCATGTTGGCTCCTAACAAATTCAATTTCGTTTTAAACCAATTCCCAATAAAGACAATAGTTTATTAGGTGGACTCAATTAGGCTTCCCATTTTTGCTTTACTTAATGGGCTTAAAATGTATACAAAATTACAAGTTTCTCCTTCCAAATGTGTGATAAAAATTAATTGTTCAATACATTCCTATAGCTCATACATAGCTCATATCACTCCAACTTGAAATGACCTCTTGTTGGTTTCCTCCAAGTTCTCAATCTACTAGTTCACAAGGGAAATTTTAGAAACTGTTTCTCAACATTTAAACTATCCCATAGCAATTTTACCATGTAGTAATCACACAATACAAAATAATCCCAAATGAATAGTTTAAATGAGGTAAAATGACCCTATCTTTTCTATTTGACTAGATATCATAATCCATAGGGTATTCCAAGTGGGATAAGAAAATATTACTGACATACCTTGAACTATTGTCTTAGGGTGTGTGCAAGAAGTTGAGGGTCTCTTTTGGCGTGTTAGCTGCAATACAAAACTAAAAAAACAGACATCCATCAACTTGCATGGATATTTAGGGACACTTACACAATGAATCTTGCAATCAGTAAAAAACAAGAAAGGTACGAAATTGAATGACCTTTCCAAAGATATAATTTTTTTATATTGAAAATGTTGTTAACTATATAAAGTTAGATGTTTTTTAACGGGCACTTTTTATTTTTGCGACAAATTATAAGGTATATATGTTTTTGTGGGTGCAGCGTCTGAGTGTCTAAATGATGGAGTAAACTTACGAAAACTGTTATACATATAGAAAACATATAGGACTAGGGCACGACTATTTTATCAATAATAAAAAAAATATTTTTAGATTTGCTTTTAATTATCTAAGCGATCAAACCTTGAAAATGGTACGTCAATTGTGGGTGCAGCATTTGGATGTCTTAATGCAATTATTTGGAAGCGGGTTTTTGATAGCATGTAGAGGTTGGTCTTATTTAGTGCACCATACATTTTTTTTTAAATGGTTGAGAAGCGAAAGAGATATGGACAAAAGACTAACAGTGTGTTTTTTGAGTTGAGGAGTGATGACAGAAGATAAATAACAAAAAAATAGAAAAAATTATGTATTATTGTTAAAATTTACATATTTAGGATCTGCAAAAGAAACCATATTTGTTTCTAAAATCTCATAAAAAATGGAGGTGTGTAGCATAATCAGACGAACCGCTAAACACGAGCATATTGGAAATGTGGATATAATGTTGAATTAGCCATGGTTTATACTACTCCAAGGCATAGGCATGTTGAATCCAAAGAAAAATACAAAGAAGACACATAGACATAGGAATTCCATGAAAGAAAGGGTGGAGGCACGGCCTTGTAATCTGGTGGGAATGTTTTTTTTGAATTTAACCAATACACGAGCGCGACTTAGTAAATCCAAAACGTGCGCATGATTTATTATGATACAAATGTGTGCCCATTTTATAAAATCCAAACACGTGAACATTGTAATTAACATCAGTTTCATCATTATCATCAACACCATCGTCATCATAATCATCATCATCACCTTCATCATCACCTTCATCATCAGCATCATCAGCATCCTCGTCCTCATCATCACCATGATCATTGGTCATCACTCATCCTTACCATCACCATGATCATTGGTCATTGATCATCATCACCGTCCTCATCCTCATCATCACCATGATCATTGGTCATCAATCATCATCACCATCCTCATCCTCATCATCACCATGATCATTGATCATTGATCATCATCACCATCCTCGTTCTGATCATGACCATGATCATTGATCATCGATCATAATCATAAACATCTCCATGATCATCATCACCATCATCATCATCATCATCATCTTCATCATCATCATCATCATCAACATCAACATCATCATCATCATCATGAACATGATCATCATCATCACCATCAACATCCTCAACATCATCAACACCAGCGTCGTCATCATCGTCATCATCATCGTCATCATCATCATCATCACCTTCATCATCATCATCAACATGATCATCATCATCATCAACATCATCATTGTCATCACCACCATCAACATCATGAACATCATCATCACCAGTGTCATCATCGTCATCATCGTCAACATCATCGGCATCATCCTCATCGTCATCATCATCATCATCATCATCATCATCACGATCATCATCATCATCATCAACATCATCCTCATCCTCATCATCATCATCATCAACATCATCATCGCCATCATCACCATCACCTACATCACAATCCTCATCCTCATCATCACCATGATCATTAATCATCGATCATCATCATCACCATCACCATGATCGTCATGTTCATCATCATCTCCATATTCATCATCATTATCATCTTCATCATCAACATCAACATCATCAAACATCATCATCACCATCCTCATCATCAACATCAACATCATCAACATCATCATCACCAACGTCATCATCATTGTCGATATCATCATCATCATCATCATCATCATCAGCCTCATAATCAGCATCACCTTCCTCATCATCATCATCACCATCATGAAGGTCATCATCACCATCATCGTCATCATGATCAACATCATCATCATGATCATTATCATCATCATCATCATCATCATCATCACCTTCCTCCTCCTCATCATAATCATCATCATCATCAGCATCAACATCATGAACATCATCATCAACATCATCGTCATCATCAACATAAACATCATCATCATCATCGTCATCACCTTCATCATCATCATCATCACCATCCTCATCCTCATCATCACCATGATCATTGGTCATCGATCATCATCACCATCCTCATCCTCATTATCACCATGATCATTGGTCATCGATCATCATCGCCATCCTCATCCTCATCATCACCGTGATCATTGATCATTGATCATCATCACTGTCCTCATCCTCATCATCACTATGATCATTGATCAGTGATCATCCTCATCAACATTGCCATGATCATCATCATCATCATCATCTTCACCATCATCGTCATCATCATCAACATCAACATCAACATCATCATCAATATCATCAACATCATCATCATCATCACCATCAACATCATGAACATCATCATCACCAGTGTCATCATAATCATCATCATCATCATCATCAACAACATTGTCCTCATCCTCATCCTCATCATCATTATCATCATCATCATCATCACCTTCATCGTCATCATCAACATCATCATCATCATCACCATCAACATCATGAACATCATCATCACCAACGTCATCATCATCATCATCAACATCATCGTCATGATCCTCATCCTCATCATCATCCTCATCATCATCATCAACATGATCATCATCATCATCAACATCATCAACATCATTATCACCAATGTCGTCATCATCATCATCATCAACATCATCGTCATCATCCTCCTCCTCATCATCATCCTCATCATCATCATCATCACCATCAACATCATGAACATCATCAACACCGTTGTCGTCATCATCATCATTATCAACATCCTCCTCCTCCTCCCCATCATCATCAACATCATCCTCATCATCATCATCATCATCATCGCCATCATCATCACCATCGTCACCATCCTCATCCTCCTCCTCATCATCATCATAAACATCTTCATCATCATCATCATCATCATAAACATCCTCCTCCTCCTCCTCCTCATTATCATCACCATCAACATCATGAACATCATCATCACCATCTTCATCATCATCATCAACATCAACATCATCATCATCATCATCATCATCATCATCATCATCATCACCTTCATCATCATCATCATCACCATCCTCGTCGTCATCATCAGCATGATCATTGGTCATCGATCATCCTCACCATCCTCCTCCTCCTTCTCCTCATCATCATCAACATCATCATCATCATCATCATCATCATCATCATCATCATCCTCATCCTCATCCTCATCATCATCTTCATCATCATCATCACCATCAACATCATGAACATCATCATCACCATAGGCGTCATCATCATCAACATCCTGCTCCTCCTCCTCCTCATCATCAACATCATCCTCATCATCATCATCATCATCGCCATCATCATCACCAATGTCACCATCCTCGTCCTCCTCCTCCTCATCATCATAAACATCATCATCATCATCGTCATCGTCATCATCATCACCGTCATCATTTTCCTCATCATCCTCCTCATCCTCATCCTCCTCCTCCTCATCATCATAAACATCTTCATCATCATCATCCTCATCATCATCATAAACATACTCCCGCTCCTCCTCCTCATCATCATCACCATCAACATCATGAACATCATCATCACCGTCGTTGTCATCATCATCAACATCAACATCATCATCATCATCATCATCATCCTCATCATCATCATCACCTTCATCATCATCATCATAACCATCCTCATTTCTCATCATCACCATGATCATTGGTCATCGATCATCCTCACCATCCTCATCCTCATCCTCATCATCATCATTGTCATCATCCTCATCCTCATCATCATCCTCATCATCATCCTCATCTTCATCATCATCATCACCATCAACATCATGAACATCATCATCATCATCGTCGTTATCATCATCATCATCAACATCATCATCATCCACATCCACATCATCATCATCATCATTACCTTCATCATCATCATCAACATGATCATCATCAGCATCAACATGATCATCATCAATACCATCAACATCATGAACATCATCATCATACACATCATCATCATCATCATCATCATCCTCATCATCATCACCTTCATTATCATCATCATCACCATCGCCATCCTCATCATAACCATGATCATTGGTCATCGATCATCCTCACCATCCTCATCCTCATCATCACCATGATCATTGGTCATCAATCATCATCACCATACTCATCCTCATCATCACCATGATCATTGATTATCGATCATCATCACCATGATCATTGATCATTGATCATCATCATCAACATCGCCATGATCATCATCATCATCATCTTCATCATCATCATCATCATCATCAACATCAACATCAACATCATCATCAACATCATCAACATGATCATCATCATCACCATCAACATCATGAACATCATCATCACCAGCATCATCATCATCATCATCATCGTCATCATCATCATCATGATCATCGTCGTCGTCATCATCCTCATCCTCATCTTTATTGCCCCGAGCCCAGTATGGGGGAGATCTTGTAATGTGATGTAACGTTAGTACATTTGTAATATGTCGGCAAAAAATAATAGTGATAGTGAATATTATAGGAGAGATATTGTAAAGCGATGTAAATTTAGTAACGTTTGCAAAATAAAAAATAATATCACTTTGGTAAAGTTATTTTTATTAATAAAAAATAAATTTTCTGATAGGCCAAAATAAATGTCGGTAACAAAAACAATCTAATATGGGGGAGATGTTGTAATCTTCCTACCTAACAAAACAATAAAAAACAAAAATTTAATTATCTGTAAAAACATGTGTGGGTCAAGAAAAAAATACAAAAATTGAATTATCCCCCAAAAAATGTTGGCCTTGCACATGGTTTAAAACCATGTGTGCATGGTTTTAAAACCATGTGCAAGGCATTCTAAACAACCCATGGTTTAACTGTACATGGTTTAAGAGGGGCTTGCAAATGTTTTTAAGACCATGTGCAATGCCTCCTAAACAACCCATGATTGTAGGAGGGCCTTGCATATGGTTTTAAAATCATGTGGGGGGAAATAATGCAATGTTCTTAGTAACAAAATAAAAGATAATAAAAAATATAATATGTCAGTCATAAATAATATTAATTATTAATAATAATAAAATTATATGTGGACCTTAAATAAAATGATGTGTCTTTTGGTTTGAATCAAATCAATGGATACCTAAGAAGAGGTTTGCACTTGGAGAGATTTGATCCATCTCAGCGCTGGATAGAGCCTAGGATTTGGATCTACGTTGGTTAACATGACCTAAGCCAAACTTACATCAAATTTTAATTTTAGTGTATGGGACTTCTTGTTTCTAGGGAAAAGGGCTCCATGCTTTCTAGGGATGTATATAACCTGTCTCCTCCAAATTGAACAATTGGAATTTATAACTCTTTTGGAAGGAAACATATGTTCTTAACTATTAATCCTATTAATGTTATAGAAATAAATAAAACAACTCAAATTTAATAATAATAAAATATTTATGAAAATCATACCATCTCAACAATAAAGATCTCAAACTAATGAATATAAAGGTCTCAAATTAATTAATTTTTTTTTCTAAAGACAAAATTCGTAAATATATATATTCACATGGCTCTAAATTGTCCATTCTCGCAATATCCCAGCCTCATAGCTGATACATTTTAGATTCAGTCATAGCACTGAAACTACAAATTAATCATACGACATCATACACAATAGATCATAATAGATCATACAAACATAGATAAAAAAGGATCAACTCATATCATACAAAAAATCATACACTAAAAGGATTACACACCTCTCGAAAAATCTTCAAAACATAGAAATATCATGAATGAGTTCATCTATCATAATTCAGCTTTGATTCATCGTCATTAAGGTTCATCAAAATTTGCAAAAAGGATCTTCTTTCATGTTAGTCCTCATGTCATCAACATAAAGATAAGTCAGCAAAAACAATCCTCATGTCATCAACATAAAGATAAGTCAGCAAAAACATTCATCATAGACCAGATCCTCTTCAGTTCATAGACTCATAACAGTCAAATTAATCAATATTATCTAGAGGTGCTAAAAATTTCTTAAAAAAAATTATTAGTGTCTAAAAAATAATATTTTGTAATATTAAATTAAAAAAATGTTGACGAGTTAAAAGAAAGTTCCCAAAAATAAATATTACTGTCTAAAAAAATTAATATTTTTTAATATTAAATTAAAAAAAATGTTAACGAGTTAAAAGAAAGTTCCCTTCAAAATTGGAGTTGAGTGGGAGTACTGGGACAAACAGCTCCTGTTTTAAGACGACGAGGACTTCCTTTCATAGAATATCTGAACGCCTTTTATTGTTCAACCTTTAATCATCATGCCTGCTGTGACAAAACGCACCAGAATATGTTCAGTAAATTTAAACTGCGAACGAATGTACATAACTAATATGTTACTAAAATTAGCGTTGCATGTATATCTAACTCGCTTGCAACTTACTTGAGGAAATAGTTCATTATATTTTCTTCTATGTCGCATCTATTTATTGTACAGAATTCTTGATTAGAATTGCTGTCAGTATTTTCTACTGGACTGTAATTGATTTTGTAAAACCCTGAAGAAGAAATCATGTCATGAATGTTGTTACTACCAGAAGAAGAACCCGCGCCATGAATATTGTTACTACGAGAAGAAGAACCCAACCCATAAATATTGTTACTCCTTGGTATTTGTCTACCCTGTGTACTTTCTAGCTCCACAGTGAGCTGGGAAATTCGTGGTGAAGCTAAGTAAAAATTAGCAGCCTGAACTGAAGAAGGAAAGTTCAATTGTTGGAATTCTGCTGATCCCTGCTGTGAGAATTCTGAACCAAATATTCCTGAGTACAGACGATAACTAGATGGGGATTGAAAACCTGGACTGAAGCGGCGTTCTTTGGCTACATTTTCTGATTCCACAGCTTCTTGTTGAGGATAGTTTAGCTGCATGCCCCCAAATCCAAGTGGATTTTGATAGAAATTGCTTTGTTGGTGGGTTTGCATTCCAGTAATGTATGATGGAACTGAAGAAGGTCCCAACCAAGAGTCTTGATTTTGGCTGGACAGTTTACAAACAAAATAAAAACCATTTTCAGCACTCACTAAATTTGATAGTATAGGTTAAGAAAGGAATGAACAAATTTGTTTTAAAGATTCTTACAATACGCTTGATTGAATGTGGCCTACTTTCTCCAGGAGCTCAAGAGCTTTTCTTTTTTCTTCATCTTTCTTTTCTGAATATTAAAAACACTGTTAATAAATTTCAATGACATAAAAATATATTGCATTGTTTGAGTATACCCATAAATTGATAAACCTATTTTCATACAATATATATAAATTTTTTGTAGTGAATTATATTAACATATTTCAATACAAATACACATCTATCCATTAATTGCATCTATCCACAAATTTGATTTAAAAATTAGTATATTACATTTCTCATCTAGATCAAATCCCACGTCCATATGCATGTTGGATACATTTTAAAAAATGTTTTAAAATTGTCGTTAAAGGAGAAAAGGTTGGGAATCCCTTGACGATGGCGATTCGTATGGCCTCCTAAAGCCTGAGATTTAACAAAATTCTGTCCACAAAATCTGCATGGGTATCTTGAATTGGGATCTTCGTCTTCAGCCAATTCTGACTCTGATATTAGTTTTCTGTTTGTTAGTAAAACTGCAATATATATTATATTAAAGAAACAACAAAATAAACATAAGAATGTAACAATTTTCCAAATATATATCAACATAAAAAGCTGTTGAAACGAATCTCATACTTTAATATGTTAATATAAAACATATATATTAACTCGCAAGATTTACACTCTATCAATACAATCCTTTCAAAAGATGTCACGGGCGAAAAACACATGAAAAACGAAATCCTTAGGAAAGTAGCAGCATACTATAAATTGGAACTTAAATCAGTTCTAGTAATGAGTTTCAGAAAAATAAATTAGACTTACTAGAAAGCCTAGTAAAAAATTAAAGGTTAAACAGGTTGAGGAAAATGTTTAACAGGTTGAGAAGGAAGAATGTGCGTTTGGCTATGCTCCTGGTGCTTCTCCTTACTATCGAGAAGGAATCGCTACTACTCCTGAGTTCTGCTAAAGGTTCACTTTTAACATATACCAAGTTGAGGTAATAAAAATCATACTGATAATAATATATGTCATAATTATTTAAAATGGTAACTACTATAGTTTTATTCATTGACCATTATAAATATCCATTATTTGATTTATTTTGAAAAATGGTCTAAGCTATCACATCTACCTTATCAATAACTTTATAAAAAATAAATAAACATAAATACCAATTATTTGTAAATAACAATTAAGTAAAATATTTAAAATAAATAAATAAATAACTGAGATTTAAAAATAAAAGGAGCTTAAAACCTTCAAAACACTATGAAATGCATTACTCATCTATTCATGATGATAGGAAAAAGGTAACTTTATATCATATCTTATTTGATAAAACTATTAATTGCAACAATCTCACTCCCAGATACAAGACTTTATACGAAAATTAATAAAACATTTGATATTTATTGGGAAATGAAACTATACAACATTAGGTTTATATTTTTTTAGTTTTTTAAACTAAAAAAACATTTTTTAATTCTTAATTAAGTGTGATTTCATTGTCCTTTAAGAAAAAAACATAAGTTCTTATGTAATTTATCAAATAGGTAAGTAGATTTCAATATTTCACAATTGATCCCATAGCTCATAGCTAATGCTAAGACACAGCTCATAACTGATTTCATTGAAAGTATCATTTTGAAATAAAATTAAAAAAAAATATAATAAATGGCTTCAGTAGATACAAGGTATTTAAATTTGGGAAGGATTTCAAGGTGTTTGGATCTCATATGTATTTATGGAGGAAAATATTAATGGTTTCTCAAATGTATGCAAATCCTATATGATTGACATTCTTTTGGAATAATCAATATGACATGTTTATTTAATATAAAAAAATCAAAAAATTAATATAATGAATGAATTTAACAATTAAAATTAGTATTTCTCTTCCATCACCTTCCATTTTCTAAAAATAATTTTTTTGATGAATTAAAAATTTTCAACATTGTTAAGAGTATAATAGTAAAAATACCTTACTCTAAAAATAAAGGGAGAAAATAGAAATTATATTGAGAGAGGTAAATGATGAAAAATTGAATTGCATAAAGAAAATTTAATGATTAAAAATAGAAATCTTATAGAGATAGATTAATGATGATGTCTAAGCTAAAAATAAATAGTAAAAATTAATTGAAGAGTAGAAATTGTGCAAATTAATTTTTATTATGAATGGAAATTTTTTAACATTGATAAGATAGTATAGAAGTTTAAAAAGAAATCTAGAAAATATAAATTGCATGAAGATATGTTAATGATGAAAAGAGTCTATTAAATAAAAATAAATAAATAATAAAAGTTAATTATAAAATTTCTTAAAGAGTATTATTCTTCTTTAAAAAACCTAGGAAAATTTAAGAAATAAAAACATGCCTATGTAGTTGAAAAGATTATTGTTTTTTTAATTTCCATTGTAATGGAGGGAAACCAAACCCGTTAGTTTAGTAACATTGGGAAAGTGAGACAAGCAAATTTATAATTCAAATGGATGTTTAATAAAAAAACAAAAATTGAATGGAGAATGGTTAATAATGAATTCAATGTTAATAATAATGAGAAACTAAAATTTAATTATGAAAAATATAAATTGAGTTAAGATAAGTTAATAACCCTGACTTACCTATGAAATGGGTTGATTAAAGAAAAAAACTATGATAAAAGTTAATGGAAAAATAAAATTTGGCTAATTTTTTATTATTATGAATTGAACATTTTTTATCTTGTTAATCGTATTGTAGTTCAAAAGGCATAGAAAAAATAGAATTTACATACATACAAGTTAATGATGAAAAAAATTGATTATTAAAAAAAATGAATTGAATAGTATGCTAAAGAGTATAAAGCCTTAATAAAGTTTAAAACAGAAAATATGTATAAATAATTGAAGAAATGTTTTATTTTTTTAATTTCCATTAGAATCATGCCAAAAATACCAAACCCTTTAAAAAATAAATTGCTTTCAACACTAACATGGGTAAAATGACAAGAAAAACCAAACCCTTTGAAAAAATAAAGTGCTTTCAACACTAACATTGGTAAAATGAATGAGAAAAGCAAATCTGTTTACTTCAAAATGAAAAAGATATGATAAATCTGATAAGTAATAAGTGTCAATTGCTATACTATTAGAAAGTAGTCATTGTTTCATTAGTAAATGTTGACATATAGAAAACAAATTTTAAAAAAAATTAAAAACAACACAAAATGTGTCTTCTTATGTTGTCTAATTAATCTTATCAAAGAACAATATATATTCCCTCAATCATAGTGCCCATGATTTCAACAATGTTCTATGTCTAGCATATATAAAACACTTATCTTTTTTAATCCATTGCATATAGTTAACACATAATTTATGTACCATAAATTTTACCACTCAAATGATCTAACTTAGGGAGGATGGTAGCATTGAAATTGTCATTATCAAAATTAGAAATATGAGAATTATCATTGGAATTATTATCATTAACAAATTTTCAATCATTGTCTAAAAAAAAAAAGGAGGATTTAGGATGTTAGACTCTTTAAAATCCTTACAACCTACATCCCCAACTAAATCAATAAATTTGTTGATCTTTTTTTTAGCAATGGCATTACTATCATTAGAATTATCCACATTCATTACAATTCTATGATTAGATAGTTAATTCTATAACTATGTTGAATACTTCCATCACATCCTCGTCCTCATCATCACCATGATCATTGGCCATCACTCATCCTTACCATCACCATGATCATTTGTCATCAATCATCATCACCGTCCTCATCCTCATCATCACCATGATCATTGGTCATCGATTATCATCACCACCCTCATCCTCATCATCACCATCTCCATCCTCATCCTCATCATGACCATGATCATTGATCATCGATCATAATCATAAGCATCTCCATGATCATCATCACCATCATGATCATCATCATCATCTTTGTCATCTTCATCATCGTCGTCATCATCAACATCAACATCATCATCATCATCATGAACATGATCATCATCATCACCATCAAGATCATCAACATCATCAACACCAGCGTCGTCGTCATCATCATCATCATCATCATCATCATCACCTTCATCATCATCATCAACATGATCATCATCATCATCAACATGATCATCATCATCATCACCATCAACATCATGAACATCATCATGACCAGCGTCATCATCATCATCATCATCATCATCATCATCAAAATTATCGGCATCATCCTCATCCTCATGCTCATCATCATAATCATCATCACCTTCATGATCATCATCATCATCACCATCAACATCATGAACATCATCATCCTCATCTTCATCATCAACATCAACATCGTTAACATCATCATCACCATCCTCATCATCAACATCAACATCATCAACATCATCATCCCCAACGTCATCATCATCATCACCATCATCATCATCATCATCATCAGGCTCATAATCAGCATCAGCTTCCTCATCATCATCATCACCATCATGGACGTCATTATCACCATCATCGTCATCATGATCAACATCATCATCATGATCGTTATCATCATCATCATCTTCATCATCATCCTCATCATCATCACCTTTCTCCTCGTCATCATAATCATGATCATCATCACCATGAACATCATGAACATCATCATCACCATCGCCGTCATCATAATAAACGTAAACATCATCATCATCCTCATCATCATCATCACCTTCATCATCATCATCATCACCATCCTCATCATCATCATCACCATCCTCATCCTCGTTATCACCATGATCATTGGTCATCGATCATCATCACCATCCTCATCCTCATCATCACTATGATCATTGATCATTGATCATCATCACTGTCCTCATCCTCATCGTCACCACGATAGTTGATCAGTGATCATCATCATCAACATTGCCATGATCATCATCATCATCATATTCATCATCGTCGTCGTCGTCATCATCATCATCAACATCAACATCATCATCAATATCATCAACATCATCATCATCATCACCATCAACATCATGAACATCATCATCACCAGTGTCATCATCATCAACAACATTGTCATCATCCTCATCATAATCATCATTATCATCATCATCATCATCACCTTCATCGTCATCATCAACATGATAATCATCATCACAATCAACATCATGAACATCATCATCACCAAGGTCATCATCATCATCATCAACATCATCGTCATCATCCTCATCCTCATCATCATCCTCATCCTCATCATCAACATGATCATCATCATCATCATCAACATCATGAACATCATTATCACCAACGTCATCATCATCATCATCATCATCAACATCATCGTCATCATCCTCCTCCTCATCATCATGCTCATCATCATCATCATCATCATCATCACCATCAACATCATGAACATCATCAACAGAGTCGACGTCATCATCATCATTATCAACATCATCCTCATCATCATCAACATCATCCTCCTCATCATCATCATCATCAACATCATCCTCATCCTCATCACCATCTTCGCCATCATCATCGCCATCATCACCTCCTCCTCATCATCATAAACATCTTCATCATCAGCATCATCATCATAAACATCCTCCTCCTCCTCCTCCTCCTCATCATCACCATCAACATCATGAACATCATCATCATCAACATCAACATCAACATCATCATCATCATCATCATCATAACGTAAAGTTAGATATTTTTAACAGGCACTTTTTATTTTTGCGACAAATTATAACGTATATGTTTTTGTTGGTGCAGCGTCTAAGTGTCTAAATGATGGAATAAACTTACGAAAACCGTTATACATATAGAGAACATATAGGACTAGTGCACAACTATTTTATCAATAATAAAAATAACATTATAAAATTTGCTTTTAATTATCTAAGAGATCAAACCTTGAAAATGGTACGTCAATTGTGGGTGCAGCGTTTGAATGTCTTAATGCAATTATTTGGAAGTGGGTTTTTGATAGCATGTAGAGGTTGGTCCTATTTAGTGCACCATACATTTTTTTTAAATGGTTGAGAAACGAAAGAGATATGGGAAAAACACTAACAATGTGTTTTTTGAGTTGAGGAGTGATGACAGAAGATAAATAACAAAAAAATAGAAAAAATTATTTATTCTTGTTAAAATTTACATATTTGGAATTTGCAAAAGAAACCATATTTGTTTCTAAAATATCATAAAAAATGGAGGTGTGTAGCATAATCAGACGAACCGCTAAACACGAGCATATTGGAAATGTGGATATAATGCTGAATTAGCCATGGTTTATACTACTCCAAGGCATACGCATGTTGAATCCAAAGAAAAGTACCAAGCAGACACATAGGCATAGGAATTCCATGAAAGCATGGGTGGAGGCACGGCCTTGTAATTTGGTGGGAATTTTTTTTTTTAATTTAACCAATACATGAGCACGATTTAGTAAATCCAAAACGTGTGCGTGATTTATTATAATACAATTTGTGCCCGTTTTATAAAATCCAAACGCGTGCACATTGTAATTAACATCATTTTCATCATTATCAACAACACCATTGTCATCATCATCATCATCATCACCTTCATCATCACCTTCATCATCATCATCATCACCATCCTCGTCCTCATCATCACCATGATCATTGGCCATCACTCATCCTTACCATCACCATGATCATTGGTCATCGATCATCATCACCTTCCTCATCCTCATCATCACCATGATCATTGGTCATCGATCATCATCACCGCCCTCATCCTCATCATCACCATGATCATTGATCATCAATCATCATCACCATCCTCATCCTCATCATGACCACGATCATTGATCATCGATCATAATCATAAATATCTCCATGATCATCATCGTCATCTTTATCATATTCATCACCATCGTCATCATCAACATCAACATCATCATCATCATCATCATCATGAACATGATCATCATCATCACCATCAACATCATCAACATCATCAACACCACCGTCGTCGTCATCATCATCATCATCATCATCATCATCACCTTCATCATCATCATGAACATTATCATCATCATCATCAACATCACCATCATCACCATCAACATCATGAACATCATCATCACCAGCGTCATCATCATCATCATCATCATCATCATCATCACCATCAATGTCATGAACAACATCATCACCGTCGTCGTCATCACCATCATCATCATCATCATCATCATCATCAACAACAACATCATCATCGTCATCATCACCATCATCATCATTGCCATCATCGTCACCATCATCACAATCCTCATCCTCCTCATCATCATCATAATAAACATCTTCATCATCATCATCATTATCATCATCACCTACATCACATTCCTCATCCTCATCATCACCATCATCATTGATCATCCATCATCATCATCAACATCTCCATGATCGTCATGTTTATCATCATCTCCATCTTCATCGTCATCATCATCTTCATCATCAACATCAACATCATCAACATCATCATCACCATCCTCATCATCAACATCAACATCATCAACATCATCATCACCAACGTCATCATCATCGTTGCCATCATCATCATCATCATAAGCCTCATAATCAGCATCACCTTCCTCACCATCATCATCACCATCATCATCACCATCATCGTCATCATGATCAACATCATCATCACGATCGTTATCATCATCATCATCTTCATCATCATGCTCATCATCATCACCTTCCTCCTCATCATCATAATCATCATCATCATTACCATCAACATCATGAACATCATCATCACCATTGTCGTCATCATAATTGACATAAACATAATCATCATCTTCCTCATCATCATCATCACCTTCATCATCATCATCATCACATCCTCATCCTCATCATCACCATGATCATTGGTCATCGATCATCGTCACCATCCTCATCCTCATTATCACCATGATCATTGGTCATCGATCATCATCACCATCCTCATCCTCATCATCACCGTGATCATTGATCATTGATCATCATCACTATCCTCATCCTCATCGTCACCATGATTTTTGATCATTGATCATCATCATCAACATTGCCATGATCATCATCATCATCATCTTCATCATCATCATCATCGTCATCATCATCATCATCAACATCAACATCATCATCAATATCATCAACATCATCATCATCATCACCATCAACATCATGAACATCATCATCACCATCAACATCATGAACATCATCATCACCAGTGTCATCATCATCATCATCATCATCATCATCATCATCATCATCATCATCAACATTGTCATCATCCTCATCATCATCATTATTATCATCATCATCATCATCACCTTCATCATCATCATCAACATGATCATCATCATCACCATCAACATCATGAACATCATCATCACCAATGTTATCATCATCATCATCAACATCATCGTCGTCATCCTCATCCTCGTCATTATCCTCATCATCATCATCATCAACATGATCATCATCATCATCATCAACATCATGAACATCATCATCACCAACGGTGTCATCATCATCATCATCCTCCTCCTCATCATCATCCTCATAATCATCATCATCATCATCACCATCAACATCATGAACATCATCAACACGGTCGACGTCATCATCATCATTATCAACATCATCCTCCTCATCATCATCATCAACAACATCATCATCCTCATCATCATCATCATCAACATCATCCTCATCATCATCATCATCATCATCGCCATCATCATCACCATGATCACCATCCTCATCCTCCTCATCATCATCATGATAAATATCTTCATCATCATCATCATCATCATAGACATCCTCCTCCTCCACCTCCTCCTCATCATCACCATCAACATCATGAACATCATCATCATCAACGTCAACATCAACATCATCATCATCATCATCATCATCATAAGGTAAAGTTAGATATTTTTTAGCGAGCACTTTTTTTATTTTTGCGACAAATTATAAGGTGAATGTTTTTGTTGGTGCAGCGTCTAAGTGTATAAATGATGGAATAAACTTACGAAAACTGTTATACATATAGAGAACATATAGGACTAGTGCACAACTATTTTATCAATAATAAAAATAACATTTTTAAATTTGCTTTTAATTATCTAAGAGATCAAACCTTGAAAATGGTACGTCAATTGTGGGTGCAGCGTTTGAATGTCTTAATGCAATTATTTGGAAGTGGGTTTTTGATAGCATGTAGAGGTTGGTCTTATTTAGTGCACCATACATTTTTTTTAAATGGTTGAGAAATGAAAGAGATATGGACAAAACACTAACAATGTGTTTTTGGAGTTGAGGAGTGATGACAGAAGATAAATAATAAAAAAATATAAAAAATTATGTATTCTTGTTAAAATTTACATATTTAGAATCTGCAAAAGAAACCATATTTGTTTCTAAAATATCATAAAAAATGGAGGTGTGTAGCATAATCAGACGAACTGCTAAACACGAGCATATTGGAAATGTGGATATAATGCTGAATTAGCCATGGTTTATACTACTCGAAGGCATAGGCATGTTGAATCCGAAGAAAAGTACCAAGCAGACACATAGGCATAGGAATTCCATGAAAGCATGGGTGGAGGCACGGCCTTGTAATTTGGTGGGATTTTTTTTTTTAATTTAACCAATACACAAGCGCGATTTAGCAAATCCAAAATGCGTGCATGATTTATTAATATACAAATGTGCGCCCGTTTTATAAAATCCAAACGCGTGCACATTGTAATTAACATCATTTTCATCATTATCATCAACACCATCATCATCGTCATCATCATCATCATCACCTTCATCATCACCTTCATCATCATCATCATCACCATCCTCGTCCTCATCATCACCATGATCATTGGCCATCACTCATCCTTACCATCACCATGATCATTGGTCATCGATCATCATCACCTCCCTCATCCTCATCATCACCATGATCATTGATCATCGATCATCATCACCATCCTCATCCTCATCATGACCATGATCATTGATCATCGATCATAATCATAAACATCTCCATGATCATCATCACCATGATTATCATCATCATCATCATCTTTATCATCTTCATCACCATCGTCATCATCAACATCAACATCATGATCATCATCATCATCATCAACATGATCATCATCATCACCATCAACATTACAACATCATCCACACCAGCGTCGTCGTCGTCGTCATCATCATCATCATCATCATCACCTTCATCATCATCATCACCATGATCATCATCATCATCAACATCATCATCATCATCACCATCAACATCATGAACATCATCATCACCAGTGTCATCATCATCGTCATCATCATCATCATCAAAATCATCGACATCATCCTCATCCTCATCATCATCATCACCATAATCATCATCACCTTCATGATGATCATCATCTTCATCATCATCATCATCACCATCAACATCCTGAACATCATCATCACCATCGTCATCATCACCATCATCATCATCATCATCATCATCATCAACATCATCCTCATCATCATCATCATCAACAACAACATCATCGCGGTCATCATCACCATCATCATCATTGCCATTTTTTTTTTAATTTAACCAATACACGAGCACGATTTAGTAAATCCAAAACGCATGCGTGATTTATTATAATATAAATGTGTGCCCATTTTATAAAATCCAAACGCGTGCACATTGTAATTAACATCATTTTCGTCATTATCATCAACACCATCGTCATCATCATCATCATCATCACCTTCATCATCACCTTCATCATCATCATCATCACCATCCTCGTCCTCATCATCACCATGATCATTGGCCATCACTCATCCTTACCATCACCATGATCATCGGTCATCAATCATCATCACCATCCTCATCGTCATCATCACCATGATCATTGGTCATCGATCATCATCACCGCCCTCATCCTCATCATCACCATGATCATTGATCATCGATCATCATCACCATCCTCATCCTCATCATGACCATGATCATTGATCATCGATCATAATCATAAACATGTCCATGATCATCATCACCATCATGATCATCATCATAATCTTTATCATCTTCATCATCATCGTCATCATCAACATCAACATCATCATCATCATCATGAACATGATCATCATCATCACCATCAACATCATCAACACCAGCGTCGTCGTCATCAGCATCATCAGCATCATCATCACCTTCATCATCATCATCAACATGATTATCATCATCATGAACATCATCATCATCATCACCATCAACATCATGAACATCATCATCACCAGCGTCGTCATCATCAACATCATCGGCATCATCCTCATCCCCATCGTCATCATCATCATCATCATCACCTTCATGATCATGATCATCTTCATCATCACCATCATCACCATCAACATCATGAACATCATCATCACCATCGTCGTCATCACCATCATCATCATCAACATCATCCTCATCATCATCATCAACATCATCGTCGTCATCATCACCATCATCATCATTGACATCATCGTCACTATCATCACCATCCTCATCCTCCTCCTCATCATCATCATAAACATCTTCATCGTCATAAACATATTCATCATCATCATCATCATAAACATCTTCATCATCATAAACATCTTCATCATCATCATCATCATTATCATCATCACCTACATCAGAATCCTCATCCTCATCATCACCATGATCATTGATCATCATCATCAACATTGCCATGATCGTCATGTTCATCATCATCTCCATCTTCATCGTCATCATCATCTTCATCATCAACATCAACATCATCAACATCATCATCACCATCCTCATCATCAACATCAACATCATCAACATCATCATCACCAATGTCATCATCATCGTCGCCATCATCATCATCATCATCATCATCATCATCATCATCATCCTCATAATCAGCATCACCTTCCTCATCATCATCATCACCATCATGAATGTCATCATCACCATCGTCGTCATCATGATCAACATCATCATCACGATCGTTATCATCATCATCATCTTCATAATCATCATCGTCATCCTCATCATCCTCATCATCCTCATCATCATCACCTTCCTCATCCTCATCATAATCATCATCATCATCACTGTCGTCATCATCATCATCAACAAAAACATCATCGTCATCATCATCATCCTCATCATCATCACCGCCTTCATCGTCGTCATCATCAGCATCCTCATCCTCATCATCAACATGATCATTGGTCATCGATCATTGTCACCATCCTCATCCTCATTATCACTATTATCATTTGTCATCGATCATCATCACCATCCTCATCCTCATCATCACCGTGATCATTGATCATTGATCATCATCTCTGTCCTCATCCTCATCATCACCATGATCATTGATCAGTGATCATCATCATCAACATTGCCATGATCATCATCATCATCATCTTCATCATCATCATCGTCATCATCATCATCATCAACATCAACATCATCATCAATATCATCAACATCATCATCATCATCACCATCAACATCATGAACATCATCATCACCAGTGTCATCATCATCATCATCATCATCAACATTGTCATCATCCTCCTCATCATCATCATTATCATCATCATCATCATCACCTTCATCGTCATCATCAACATGATCATCATCATCACCATCAATATCATGAACATCATCATCACCAATGTCATCATCATCATCATCATCAACATCATCGTCATCATCCTCATCCTCATCATCAACATGATCGTCATCATCATCATGAACATCATGAACATCATCATCATGAACATCATGAACATCATCGTCATCATCCTCCTCCTCATCATCATGCTCATCATCATCATCATCATCATCATCATCATCATCACCATCAACATCAGGAACATCATTAACACTGTTGTCATCATCATCATCATTATCAACATCATCCTCATCATCATCATCATCATCAACATCAACATCATCATCATCATCATCATCGCCATCATCATCACCATCGTCACCATCCTCATCCTCCTCCTCCTCATCATCATAAACATCTTCATCATCATCATCATCATCATCATAAACATCCTCCTCCTCCTCATCCTCCTCATCATCACCATCAACATCATGAACATCATGGAGGCTAATCTCGAGACTGGATGGGTGGCTTGTTCAGTTATATCTTCGATGATTTGAACTTATGGGGGGTTATTTGCGGAAGGTTGTTGAAGAGTCTAGGTTGGTTGTTGATGATTTTCATCCTATATCTCTTTAAAACTTTCTTTACAAAATCAGTGCTAAGGTTATATCTAGGAGATTAAAATTTATTCTTTCCTGTTGTATATACTGTGAACAGTTTGGATTTCTTGAAGGTAGAAAGATAGATGAGGCTATTGGGGTGGCTCATGAAGGGTTACATTCTTTAAAGACTCAAAGGTTTAAAAGGGTTGTTGTAAAGATTGATCTATCTAAGGATTTTGACTCAGTAAGATTGATTTATATTCGGATGTTACTTACACATTTGGGTTTCTGTTATTATTTTATAAAATGGATTATGACCTGACTTACTATGGTAAGATTTGCTGCACTTATAAATGGTTCTTCTAGTTCTTTTTTCACTATTGGACATGGTTTGAGGCAAGGATGTCCAGTTTCTTCTTTGCTCTTCCTCCTTCTAGATGAAGGGTTGAGTCATTTCATTTTGGCGGCCAATAATGTTGGATCCTTCAAAGGCATTCCTATTTATGAGGTATTGTTTATTACACATTTACTCTTTGTTGATGATATCCTCATTTTTTGTGATGGTACTCATTAGGATATTAGTAAACTCAAAGAAGGTCTTCAACTTCTACGAGTAGATATTGGTATGCTAGTCAATGATGATAAGTCTACCATTTCTTACTCAAATTTGGATGATAGGGACATAAGATGGCATTCTTCTTTATTTCCTTTTAAGTCATTACGGCTTGAAGACAGACTTAAATATTTGGTCTTTTTTTGAAACCAAATGCCTATTGTATTGTTGATTGGATGTGGATTTTGGAAAAATTTGGAAATATATTTTTGGGATGGAGTTATCATTGGATGTTTAGAGCTGGCAGATTAGTTTTGATTAAATCGTTTTTTGAATCCATTCTGATTTTTTGGATTCCCCTTTCATGGATACCTAAAGATATTTTGAAAGGGATGCACAAATATTGTTTCACTTATCTGTGGAGGGGAAGTGTAGATCATCAGGTTATGGCTTGGATTCATTGGGAGCATTTAGCCATCCAAAAATCACTTAGGGATCGGGGCTTAAAAATATATATTTCTTTTTGCAAAAGCATTGGCTGCTAAAGTTTCTTGGAGTCTTATTCATTCAAAAAGTTTGTGGACTCGGCTGGTACAGAAAAAGTACATTGCTCCACTTACTATTTTAGTTGGATCTGGTTGGATGATAAATCGTGGGGTGGTTGCTCTTTTATTTGGAAGGGAGTGATATATTATTTTGAATTGATTGGTTCTGGAATGGTTTGGAGGGTTGGAAATGGTAGACTGGTTCGGGTTGGTTTGGACCCTTCAGTGGGTTTTAGTGGAGCTCATGCGTTATCTATGAATTTAAGACTGATACTAAGTGGTAGGGGTATCTTTTTACTTTCTAATATGGCTGATCCGGGGACATTGTTGATGTGGCAACAAGGAAGGATTTATGGACAAAGATTGGGCCTATCTGCTAAACACACTGCAGAATGGTCTAATTACTTGGCAGTGATGAGAAATTCACATATTAGATTATCGTTCTGGGAGGATTTCATGGTTTGGGTTCATCACTCATCTGAGGAATATTTACCAAATCATGGTTATAAAAAATTAAATTTGGAGGTTCAGAATTAGTCACTTATTTGGTCATGGATGAAACTTTGGAAATTAAAGTATCCACCCAAAGCAAAACTTCTTTGTTGGAAAATTTTGGAAAACAAATCTCCTACATGGGATATTCCTCCACATAAATGCTTTCAAGTTCCGGGAATATTTTCCCTTTGCTACAACTCTAATGAAACACTTGATCATATATTTTTGCACTACTGTTACACTTAGCAGATTTGGTAGGAGGTTGGATTAGCATTAAATTCTCTCTTTGCTTGGCATGGCCCAAATTTTTTGGAGGAATTACGTTTATGGTTTGATGAGCTAGGTTTCATTATATGCATAACACTTCCTTGCATTATTGCTTGGGGTGTCTGGTTGGCCAAAAATAAATCTATTTTTCAAGATCGTCGAACACCTTTGGAGCTGGTTGTTGCCAATATTTGGTTATTTTTAAACATTTTCCTGAGGTAACCAAGATTACTACTGTTAGGGTTGTTCAGGTGGAGGATATTCACCAACATAGGCCTTGGGTGTTTTTGATGGTTCATCCCAGGTTCAACAGCTCACTTGCGGTGGTGGGGTTTATCTTTTTCTTTTTCTTACTCATTCCTTTAATTCAATCGACTGGCCTTGGGAGGGGTGCCAACAATTTTGTAGAATTGATGGCTCTAAAATTTCTACTCCTATTTTTTTGTGGAAAAGGATTTTCATTCATTACAAGTTTTTGGAAATTCTATGATTGTGATTAATTGGGATAGAGGATTTACCAAATGTCATGTGTTACGACTCCTTCCTATAGATATTTGACACTATATCTTTTACACATGTTTACAAGGAACATAATGGGGTGGTTAACAGGCTTTCCAAAGAGGCCTCGCAACTACCGTATGGTTGTTGGAAGATATTAGAACATGCTACGCCCGGTATTTATAGTTATTATCATCTCCCTTTGAATGAGGAACATGTGAGGATTTCTTGGACACAGATTAAAAGGAAACTATTTGTGTATATCTTAGTTCAATATATGACTTCTGTGAACTGTTTCGGTAAAAATGTTTTTTGTTGATATGATTAGATACTATAATGGATGTAAACACTGTAAAAATATTTGTGATATGGTAGAAACATGCTATTTTTTTGTTGACAATGTATGGGGTACTAACTTCCTTTTATACAGCTATGAATGTAATTTTGTTCATAGTTGAGGTAAAATTATGAATTTTTTCGAGGAAATATATATATATATATATATATATATATATAATAAATTGATTTAATTTTTTGTTTTAGTTTTTAAAAATGAGAGTGTAATATATTTATGTTGATAAGCATTTTTATTTGAGATTTTGGGTGAACAAGTACCTATGTTTTTTTCTAGATTGCACCACTATAAAATAAGTGTACTATCGAGATTGACTTTATGGAAATAGTTATAAATTCAATATAAACAATTATTAAAAAAGAATATAAAAAAAGTGATGCATGGATAAGTGGTAGCTCATGCATGGATAAATCCTTTCATTAGTGAACAACACATAGTTTGTGAGAGATAACTCATTTAACTAGAATAAAATGATAATTTATTAGTGGCACTTAACTTGCCACCTACAGGTGTTCACCAACTACAAGTTAAGTGGTTGTACCGGTTACATTAGATATATGAAATATTTTTTAATAAATGATATATAATAAAATTAATGAAAGTTTTTAATAAATGATGATCATTGGTTATTAATTAGGGACACTACTAAATGTATGATAACCACCTCCAAAACTTCATGAATAATCTTCTTAATTTCATTATATTTAGAGAAAAAGGTATTATAAGAAGCACATTTGGTGGTTTACTGCATAGGATCGAAGGAATACCATGATCATTCTCTCTTCCTAAAGAAAAAAAATGTGTGAGTGTCTCACCATTTTGGGAATCCAATTCCATGCTTTTAATTTGATATTTACACTTTTATAATATATATTTGAAGAGATTTAAGTTCAAAATTAATTAAAATAATATTCATCTTTCACAAATTAGCAAACTCTTATATTTATTTGGTTAGTCACTAGAGTCATCATTGACATATAAGATCAAGTTCATTAACATGATTCTCATTATCACTACCAACAAAGTATCAGCTTAGAAAATGATCTTCTTTACTAAATATAAATAGTAAATGTTAAAATATAGAAGAAAAATTTAAAAATTTAAAAAACAACACAAATATCATTCCCCCTATCCAATACAATAAATATAGCACGCACACATCATTTATGTAGCATAAATTTTACCATTGAAATGATCTAAGTTGGGGAGGATGGTAACGTTGAAATTGTCATTATCAAAATTAAACTTATCAAAGTTATCGGTCGAATTATTATTATTAGCAAACTAGCAATCATAACTTAAAAATTAGGATTTCTAGTGTTAGAATCTTTAAAATCATTACAACATGGGATTTGTTTCTAGTGTCACAATCTTTAAAATAGTTACAATTTTATCATTAGATAGTTAATTATATAACTTTGTTGACTATTTTCATCACATTATTGTCATTGGCAAGAAGTGGATTTTGAGTAGAATAGGTTTTGTGTAATCATTGGAATCGCCATTATTAAAATAATTGGAATTTTCATCACCAACTAAATCTATAAGTGCACGGATTATTTTTTTTCCATTTCTATCACCACCAATGGTATATATTTTAAATAATGCAACCTAGATATTATTAAAGTTGCCTAGATTTATTCTGAAGAAAAAATCTACAAGGACTTTGGAACTTTTTTTTTACCAAAGACAGTTTAAAATATTATATTAAAAAATATTCAACAAAGACTTTGTAACCTCTTTTTTAACCAAAAAAAAAAAGTTTAAATAATTATATTAAAAAATATTTCAACAAAGCTAAACAATGTTAGGTTCTGCTCAAAATTTTGAGCAAGCTAACACAAATATATTATATCTAGTTAAGTATATCCTACATAAGGCGTTGAGAACCCAAAAAAAAAAAAAAAAAAATAGAATGTTTTTAAGAATAAATTAAAGATGAGCACAATTTCTCACGAAACCACCTTGGATGTGGTTCAAATGTAGTGATCCTTTCATGTGGATATCTATGCCATCGTGAGGTTGATGATGAATATATTCTTCTTTGTATTCTATCTAGACTGAACCAACTGAAGTATTCATATCATCTACCAAACAAGCTGAATCCTTGCTAAGCAAGAGGACAATTTACTTGAGCTTGGCACACTCTTCTTCCAAATCCTTAATTTGTCTTTTTTATTTAACTAGAATGTCCATGATTATTGCAGTATTAGTGTTTGCTGATGTTAAAGATAATATTAATTCATTATGGTTATTTAAAATATATAGATTCCATTACCATTAATTCTATTCTTTATATCATGAAGAATATTCTAATCTCCTTATGCTTCTTTAAGAATTTTGGGCATGGTTTTTTATGTTTCCTCCTAACATGTTCAATTTCCTTTTAAAATAAGTTCTCACTAAAGTAACTAATAGTTTAATAATAGTTTAATAGGTGTAAATTAGTCTTCATGATTTTTATTTAAATAATAGGCTTAAAACATATACAAAATTACTAGGTTGTCCTTCCAAATTAAGGGAGAAAAAATAATTGTTGAATCCATTCCTATAACGCATATGACTCCAAGATCTCAATCCACTAATTCACAAAGAAAATTATAGAAACTATTTATAAACATTTAAACAATTCAATAATAATGTTACCATGGTCTAGCCACAATACACAAGAATCCCAAAGGAATAGTTTAAGGTAGGTAAAATGACCCTAGCTTTTCTATTTGACTAGACATCCTTATCTATAAGGGATTTCAATTGGGATAAGATGAGCTAAGATTGGAAAAACATGCCTTGACCACCAGAGGTTAGCCAAACAATTAAATTACTAGTTTTCAAAGAGTAGCTAATCAACAAATAAACTCTAATAACCACCTAAAACCAATCTAAGATCTAGTAAGAAATTTTATATGTTCTCCTACTCATAACTTCTTAAACCTAAAGATTCTGAGGCATCGAAGAATCGGAGGATTCGTGGGGCATGAATGCATATGAAAAATATGAGAGAAAACATATAAAATTTGACATGTCTTTAAAAAAAATAATGAGAATGATTTCATTTATCTAAGTTGTTACTAAACACTACAAAATGTGACTATAATAATGTAAGTTCACCTAAAAATTAGAGGACTAGTTTTTATTCATTAATAAGGTTGGTGGTTTTTTCTTTTAAAAGAAGTCCAAATTTGATATAATAAATGTTAATCTTGAAATAAATTTTAATCATTGAAACTTTTAAAAATTTCTTAATTTTTTTTATAAAATCCCAATCCAATATAAACATCACAATAAGCATACATACCCTTATATTTAATCTTTAAAATTTTGAATTAAGTTTGTCTTAATTGGATCTTATTAAAAAATGTGTAACTATTCTTTTATAAGATCAAATTTTGAAATAAATCCTAAATATTTTTTTTATCTTGTTAATCGTATTGTAGTTCAAAAGGCATAGAAAAAATAGAATTTACATGCATACAAGTTAATGATGAAAAAAAATGATTATTAAAAAAAATGAATTGAATAGTATGCTGAAGAGTATAAAGCCTTAATAAAGTTTAAAACAGAAAATATGTATAAATAATTGAAGAAATGTTTTATTTTTTTAATTTCCATTAGAATCATGCCAAAAAAACCAAACCCTTTAAAAAATAAATTGCTTTCAACACTAACATGGGTAAAATGACAAGAAAAACCAAACCCTTTGAAAAAATAAAGTGCTTTCAACACTAACATTGGTAAAATGAATGAGAAAAGTGAATCTGTTTACTTCAAAATGAAAAAGATATGATAAATCTGATAAGTAATAAGTCTCAATTGCTATACTATTTGAAACTAGTCATTGTTTCATACATAGAGTTAAGTTGCACAAAGAAGAGTTTAACACTAGGATGTTGATGTTGAACCATTCAATCTTTCAAATGTAATAACATTAGTTATCACCTTCATATAAAACTAATTAAAGTTGTAATTGTATATTAATACCGTAACACTAATTTATACAACTATAACTTAACCCAACAAAAAAATATATATGAATACACTCTTTTCAAGATATGTCAACATTTACAAACTATGAATACAATCCTTTCCAGAGATCTCACCTACCACAACTGTCTAAGGGACATGAAGAAGGAATCCTTAAAAAATACGAAAACATTTGTTATTGGAATAAGGTTTTAAGGGAAGGTGGAAGCATAAGATAAAATTGAACTTAAATCTGTTATGGAAATGAGTTTGGAAAAAAATTATTAGACTCTATAAAAGTAATTTGAAACAAACATATGCCCAAATTTGGAAACGATTCAAAGTTCTAATTTAATAACTAATATTATATCAGAAGCTAGATTTAAATTAAAAAATTCTACATTCAGCCAGATCTGTGGATGTAAGTAAATACAAAGTAAATGGATCTATACAGGCTTGCTGAACTGTCAAGCATACTCAGGATCAAGATTGAACAGAAAACGTTTTTGGAATGCTTTAGAGATTGAGCGGTCAAGTTGAATATTAACATAATGGGAATGGGGAAAACAAAACAAAAAATGGTTTTAAAATAAATCTGAATGCATGCTCTTGGTTACCGAATTGGGACTGCATGATTTTTAATTTGTATTTTTGCAGGGGCTTGGTAATATGAATGTTTGAATTCTTTTTAGTTTTGCATGTTGATGGATAACCAATATTTCCCTGCCTAATGATAATAATGCAAAAAAAAATCAGCTAGATGTGACCAGATCTAACCTGGTCAGCTTTCGCTTGCTGAGATGCCAGTGTTGGATGGATCTAATTGAGAAGATATTTGCGAGGTCAATCCGAAACCAAGTTGAGATAATTCTCTCCCCGCTGACCGGTTAGACTGTGGTTGGATTTGTGTTTCATTGTCTTCAATCAAATCGTCAGATCCTCTGTTGTGCCACTTAGATTGTGGCTGCATTTGTGCTTCTGTCTCTTCGTTAAAATCGTCAGATCCTCCGTTGTGCTAGTTAGACCCTGTCTGCATTTGTTCTTCACTCTCTTCAGTAAAATCGTCAGATCCTCCATTGTGCCGGTTAGACTGTGGCTGCATTTGTGCTTCTGTTTCTTCGTTAAAATCGCCAGATCCTCCATTGTGCCAGTTAGACCCTGGCTACATTTGTTCTTCACTCTCTTCAGTAAAATCGTGAGATCCTCCATTGTGCCTGTTAGACTGTGGTTGTATTTGTGCTTCAGTCTCTTCATTAAAATCGTCAGATTCTCTGATAAGCCAATATTCCATTGCAACAAGCGGCCAATTCGTACAGTTCATACACTTCTAAAAAAAGAAGTCGGATTCTTGAATTGTTACCCAAAATTTAATATTAGGTATGGGTGTCCTTTTCCTTCAATCGAACATTTGAGATTTACTACAATATTTCGAAAATTTATTTAATTCAAATCAGCATCACTAACAGCTGATATTTCTGAGGCATTCATCCGGTAGAATTGATAACTCAAATTATTTAATAGTAACTAGCTCGGTGCCTCATAATTTATTTCAGCATATAAATATAACTTTAAAGAAAACTAATTAATTCTCTTCTTTAGGTACGATAGACCAAAGTTGTCTCAGGGGACATTAACCATCATCATCATCATCATCATCATCACAAATATAAAATATTTTTCATGCACGCTTATGTATCATAAATGATGCATATTGTGTGTATGGTATATTTGGAGTTTGATATATAAATATTAAATTTTAATATTGATATTTACAATGTTTAATACTGCAATATTGATATTCACAATGTTTGATACTTTAAAAGTACTGTAGATATTATATATTAAATTTTTACTTTTATTTTTAGAAATGATAATGTAATTTATTTGTATTTATATGTGTTTTATTTGAGATTTTGGAGTGGAGAAGTATTTATGCTTTATCTAGATTTCATGAGTATAAAATAATTGTATTGCTCATATTAATTTTATGGCACTCATTACAAAGAATATAAAAAATAGTTGATGCATGGATAACTCCTTAAGGCTAGAATAAATAATTGATAACTTATTATTTACACTTAACTTGTAACCTATAGGTGAACAATAAGACGAGAACAATTAATTGATAACTTATTGGTGGCACTTAACTTATAATCTATATGTGTTAACAAGCCACAAGTTAAGTGGTTGTTTTACTTACATTATATATATGAATAAATTTTTTTTATGAATGATATATAATAAAATGAATGAAATTTTTTAATAATGATATATATAATAAAATGAAATTTTGCTAGGAATTATTTTTGAAATGTTAAATGAATGTTTTTTAATTAATTTTAAATGTGACATTATAAATGGAGTTACAAGTTTATTATGATTTGGTGGTATTCATAGCTAAGGTATAGTTTAGTAAAAAACATTGCACCTTGAAGTTTATATCCGAGCTCATCAATAATTTGAGTTGAGAAATTTTCCTTGTCCTTAATTGTCAGTTTATTGGAGCATGAATGTTTTGGAACATTTACCACAAAAATTATTTTTTTAGGACCATGATCAAAGGTGATGAATTAGGGTTAGTACTATGACGTATGATAGCCTCCAAAGTTTTATAAGTAATCTTATTAATTCCATTATCTTTGGAGAAAAAGGTGTTTATAAGGATGCACATTTGGTGGTTGACTACATCGGATCGGAGGAATACCATGATCATGTTCTCATTATGAAGAAGATAAAATTGTAAGGTTTGGCCCTTTTGGGAATCCAATTCGACTCTGTTTAATTTGATACTCATACTTTTGTAACATAGATTTGAAGAGATTTAAGTCCAATTTGATGAAAATAATATTCATCCTTCACAAGTAATTAATTAGCAAACTCATATATTTGTTTCATTAGTCACTAAGATCATTGAATAGATACTCATATAGGATCAAGTTCATTAATGCCATTTTCATTATTTGGAAGAAAGAGAATATCAACATAGGAAAATATAATTAGTAAATGTTGACATATAGAAAACAAATTTAAAAATAAAAATAAAAACAACACAAAATGTGTCTTCTTATGATGTCTAATTAATCTTATCAAAGAACAATATATATTCCCTCAATCATAGTGCCCATGATTTCAACAATGTTCTATGTCTAGCATATATAAAACACTTATATTTTTTAATCCAATGCATATAGTTAACACATAATTTATGTACCATAAATTTTACCACTCAAATGATCTAACTTAGGGAGGATGGTAGCATTGAAATTGTCATTATCAAAATTAGAAATATGAGAATTATCATTGGAATTATTATCATTAACAAATTTTCAATCATTGTCTAAAAAAAAAAAGAAGGATTTAGAATGTTAGACTCTTTAAAATCCTTACAACCTACATCACCAACTAAATCAATAAATTTGTTGATCTTTTTTTTAGCAATGCCATTACTATCATTACAATTATCCACATTCATTACAATTCTATCATTAGATAGTTAATTCTATAACTATGTTGAATACTTCCATCACATTGTTGTCATGGGCATGAAGTGGATTTTGAGTAGAATAGGTTATGTGTAATCATTGGAATTGTCATAATCAAAACCATTCGAATTATCATCACCACTAAATCTGTAGTACTCATTATTTATTTTCCATTTCTATCACCACTAATGGTGTTTATTGTACTCAACACTATATATTTGAAAAAATGTAACCCACATATTTTTAGAGTTACTTAGATTTTCTCTTAAGGAAAAAACTACAGGGATTTTGTACTTTTTTCCAAGAAAAACTTAAAGAATTATATTAAAAATTATTTAAAATAACATAATAAATTCTATAATACAATATATAACTATGGATTCTCAAAATTTTCTGCTCAAAGTTTCTAGCAAGCTAACACAAATGTACGATGTCTATTTTTTTATAAAACTTGTACGATTACATCTAGTCAAATATATTGTTCTATTGTTCTTTGCATTCTATCGAGATTGATCATAGAGAGGTATTCATATGATGTACCAAAGAAAAGGAATCATTATTACACTCTTCTTCCAAACCCTAAATCCTCATTTTTTTATTTAACTAGAATGTCCATGATTATGGCACGGTTTGGTGATGATCAAGATAATATTAATTCATTGTAGTGATTTAAAGTATAAAGTTTCTATTACCATTAATTAAATCCTCTTGTATTGAGAAGAATATTCTAATCTCCTTATTCCCCTCTAAGAATTTTGTCCATGGTTTTCCATGTTGGCTCCTAACAGATCCAATTTCCTTTTAAACCAATTCCCAATAAAGACAATAGTTTATTAGGTGGACTAAATTAGGCTTCCCATTTTTGCTTTACTTAATGCGCTTAAAATGTAAACAAAATTACAAGGTTCTCCTTCCAAATGTGTGGAGAAAAATTAATTGTTCAATACATTCCTATAGCTCATACATAGCTCATATCACTCCAACTTGAAATGACCTCTTGTTGGTTTCCTCCAAGTTCTCAATCTACTAGTTCACAAGGGAAATTTTAGAAACTGTTTCTCAACATTTAAACTATCCCATAGCAATTTTACCATGGAGTAATCACACAATACAAAATAATCCCAAAGGAATAGTTTAAATGAGGTAAAATGACCCTAGCTTTTCTATTTGACTAGATATCATAATCCATAGGGTAAATTCCAAGTGGGCTAAGAAAATATTACTGACATACCTTGAACTATTGTCTTAGGGTGTGTGCAAGAAGTTAAGGGTCTCTTTTGGCGCATTAGATGCAATACAAAACTGAAAAAACAGACATCCATCAACTTGCATGGATATTTAGGGACACTTACATAATGAATCTTGTGATCAGTAAAAAACAAGAAAGGTACGAAATTGAATGACCTTTCCAAATATATAATTTTTTTCTATTGAAAATGTTGTTAACTATATAAAGTTAGATATTTTTTAATGGGCACTTTTTATTTTTGCGACAAATTATAAGGTATATGTTTTTGTGGGTGCAGAGTGTGAGTGTCTAAATGATGGAATAAACTTACGAAAACCGTTATACATTTAGAGAACATATAGTACTAGTGCATGACTATTTTATCAATAATAAAAATAATATTTTTAAATTTGCTTTTAATTATCTACGAGATCAAACCTTGAAAATGGTACGTCAATTGTGGGTGCAGTGTTTGAATGTCTTAATGCAATTATTTGGAAGTGGGTTTTTGATAGCATGTAGAGGTTGATCTTATTTAGTGCACCATACATTTTTTTTAAATGGTTGAGAAATGAAAGAGATATGGACAAAACACTAATAGTGTGTTTTTTAAGTTGAGGAGTGATGACAGAAGATAAATAACAAAAAAATAGGAAAAATTATGTATTCTTGTTAAAATTTTCATATTTAGAATCTGCAAAAGAAACCATATTTGTTTCTAAAATCTCATAAAAAATGGAGGTGTGTAGCATAATCAGACGAACCGCTCAACACGAGCATATTGAAAATGTGGATATAATGTTGAATTACCCATGGTTTATACTAGTCCAAGGCATAGGCATTTTGAATCCGAAGAAAAGTACAAAGCAGACACATAGGCATAGGAATTCCATGAAAGCATGTGTGGAGGCACAGCCTTCTAATTTGGTGGGATTTTTTTTTTTTGAATTTAACCAATACACGAGAGTGATTTGGTAAATCCAAAACGCGTGTGTGATTTATTATAATACAAATGTGTGCCCATTTTATAAAATCCAAACGTGTGCACATTGTAATTAACATCATTTTCATCATTATCATCAACACCATCGTCGTCGTCATCATCATCATCACCTTCATCATCATCATCATCACCATCCTCGTCCTCATCATCACCATGATCATTGGTCATCACTCATCCTTACCATCACCATGATCATTGGTCATCAATCATCATCACCATGATCATTGGTCATCACTCATCCTTACCATCACCATGATCATTGGTCATCGATCATCATCACCATCCTCATCCTCACCATCACCATGATCATTGGTCATCGATCATCATCACCATCCTCATCCTTGTCATCTCCATGATCATTGATCATCGATCATCATCACCATCCTCATCCTCATCATGACCATGTTCATTGATCATCGATCATAATCATAAACATATCCATGATCATCATCACCATCATGATCATAATTATCATATTTATCATCTTCATCATCATCATCATCATCAACATCATCAACACTAACGTCGTCGTCATCATCATCATCATCATCATCATCATCACCTTCATCATCATCATCAACATCATCATCATCATCACCATCAACATCATGAACATCATCATCACCAGCATCGTCATCAACATCAACATCATCGACATCATCCTCATCCTCATCATCATCATCATCATCATCATCATCATCATCATCATCACCTTCATGATCATCATCATCTTCATCATCATCATCATCACCATCAACATCATGAACATCATCATCACCATCGTCGTCATCACCATCATCATCATCATCATCATCAACATCATGCTCATCATGATCATCATCATCAATAACATCATCGTCGTCATCAGCACCATCATCATCATTTCCATCATCTTCACCATTGTCACCATCCTCATCCTCCTCCTCATCTTCATCATCATCATCATTATCATCATCACCTACATCACAATCCTCATCCTCATCATCACCATGATCATTGATCATCGATCGTCATCATCAACATTGCCATGATCGTCATGTTCATCATCATCTCCATCTTCATCGTCAACTTCAACATCATCAACATCAACATCACCATCCTCATCATTAACATCAACATCATCAACATCATCATCACCAACATCATCATCATCGTCGCCATCATCATCATCATCATCATCATCATCATCATCATCATCACCATCAGCCTCATAATCAACATCACCTTCCTCATCATCATCATCACCATCATCAACGTCATCATCACCATCATCGTCATCATGATTAACATCATCATCACGATCGTTATCATCATCATCATCTTCATCATCATCATCATAATCCTCATCATCATCAACTTCCTCCTCCTCATCATAATCATCATCATCATCACCATCAACATCATGAACATCATCATCACCATCTGTAGTGCCCATCCTTTTAAGATGCGCACTAAAGTTCTGTCATTTTCTACTTGTATTTATCTAGCTCTAAAGAGTTACTTAGTCAATAATACCAGAATTTCTCAATAGTTTTGTTTAAAATATATATGCATAACTTTAACTTGACAATTCTAACATCCCATTTTCATTCCGTTCATAATTTTAACAACATTAGGAAATCAACCAGAATAAAATAAAATAAAAACATTTTTTCCTCTAGATTTTTCTCTAATGAAATATAGAGAGTTTGGATAAAGTAGAATACCTGTTTATTTTTGTAGATCGCAGTAGGATTCCTTAGGCTCCTGTAAGTGCTCATTTCTGGAAGGCTCGTGTAGTTGTTGCTTCTTGGAAAACCTTAGCAGCCAAACTAGATAAACCACCCTGCCAACCAGCTCATCATGCTGGCCCTAGGAAATCGATGGATTTCCTAGCCCCCGAGCCCACAATCCGATAATCCAAATAGCAAAATTCCATAGTTTAGATCCCTCCATCCTTCGTTCATAGTCCGATCTCCATTGTTCAATTTCTCTTAATTCTTTGAGTTTCCCACCTTCTCTCCATCCCTGAGTTGTCCCCCTCCTCAGGTTTTCCTCCCTTCGTTTCCCCCACTAGAAGCCCCCCCTTCAATCCTCCGTAGGCTCCTCCTTATATACAATTTTCTACCTTAAATCTCCTTCCCTCTTACTCCACCTCTCTTCCAAACAATCATTACTAGGGCTCGCTTTACAATCTCATTCAAAATAAAATATTATTTCTCTTGTTCTTCTATTTCTCGAGAAGTTCAATGGTGTTGGGAATAATTAAGTTTGAATTTAATAGATTGAATGTATATCATTTAATGGTTCTCGAAACCTTCAATTAGGATCTTCCCGAGGAGGTGGATCCATTATTAACTTATCCTTTATTTAATATGTTAAATAAAATAACAATTAACTAATTATCCTCTTGACTCTTCGAAATTTGAAGTGGTAGATTTATTAATTTACAAAAATGTAAACTTATGATTCTAAATCTGACTTGGTAACGATTTTATTAATATATTTATTTAATGAATCCTACCCTAACTTACTCGGTACATTTAATAACTAATAATACTTTTACAAGGTTTTCGATCAATCACTTCTATAATATTAAACCTGGTAAGAGGAGATTTAGATTCATGAATTTTGTAATGGAAAAATATATTGCAGTTTAATTATAACATAGTAGTAATAGTAATAATATTAATAGTAATAATAATAATTAATAATAATAATAATTAATAATAATTAAGGTAAATACTATTGTCAATATTTATTTGTTTAATTGCTAAGTACCCTAGGAATAATCTAGTACACTTTTATCAACACTCGAGGTACATTTAACGGTTTAATTAATCACGATTAATAGTTCAACAATATATCTTTCCAAAGTTAATATTCATTAAAAATACTTCATATTGATTGTACTTCTTTTAATTGCTTGTTACCATGTTTACATACCATTAATTAATAGTTTTAATTGATTTATTCTTACACATATCCAATAACT
>LPNX011022410.1:2411-39651 GCA_001517045.1 Pseudotsuga menziesii
AAAAGGTTCTCAAATATTTCCTCCACCTTTTCAAAATTTGGATATAATTATTTAAGATAAATTCAAAGAGGAATATGATGAGAGGATTTGAGAGAATTTGTGAGGATTTGAAGGGGTAGATATTTTGTATTATGGAAAATAGTTTGAGATAAAAGTGGATCTACATTAATCCTATTTCAAATCAACCCATGTATAAATAAGATTTCTCTCTATTCATTTTGAAGTAGTAGAGGCCTCTCTGGAAACAGAGAAATAAAGAAATAGTTTATGTTTTTTAGAGTCACTCATGGATTTGATCATTTTGTAATAGGATTGATGTTTTAGAGCAAATATTTTGATTTCTCCATAATAGATTTGTTATTTTGAATTGTTTATCATTTGTCATTTGTTACTTAATTATTTGTCACATGTGTTTGGTGATTTCACACTTTATTTACCAAGTTTAATTTATGCAATTTCATGCTTTCCTCGATTAGATTTCTTCAATTTCATGCTTTTGTAATAAGATTCAATTCGAGTCATGTCTTTTATTTCGAAGCCTTAGATTACTTTCCTTTAATGCAATTTCTCTCTTTTCTAGATTTAAATTCCATTTCAGTCGTGTGTGTTTTCTTTTTGAATGTTAGATTAAGTTAATGTTACTCTCACCCTGCATATATTTTTCTTGTACCTCACAAGTTTACGCTCTCATCGAGTTGACAATTTAAATCGTTGGATAAGTTATTAATGGTTTAATACTTTTCACCAACATTTTGGAGTGATTTTTATGGAGGTGCTAAAATGGGATCACAGTTTAGGTACGTATATAGGTTCATTTTATATTACACAACAACTTTGGAGAGGGGAAACAATAAGACTCAAGGACGATTTCACTACGAAATTTTCGTGGTGTAACAGCATGACGCATCCACTTTGATGGGTCACCCCAAATCCTTGTTCTTCCATTTGCGTACAAATAAGTTTCATATTCGCAAAGCGTGTTCATTTTTTTCCGCGAAGTATGATTTATGTTTCCTACAAGAGTGTTAATTTCTGCAAAGAGTTCTTTCATTTTCTTCAAGAGTATTTATTTTATGCGAGTTTTTTTATGCAAGTGTCATTTTCATTTAGTTTATTATTTTTCATTTGTTTGACATGTTTGTAGTGAAATTGGATTGATTTCATTATGCACTAGTTTTTTTTAGTTCGTACCAGTTTGCTTCTGATTTTGTACTTGTTTTGTACTAATCTTTGTTTTGTACTGTTTTTGTAGCAATTTGCACCCAAAACACCTGATTTCTAAATTGGTTTCTTTTTTTCTTATAGTCTGTTATTTACATTTTTTGCAAGAGTGTATTTAATTTTCTGCATGAGTGGTTTTTTCTGCGAATAGTTTAATTTGTTTGAGCTTGAAGATTCATATTTCAATTTGTTTTGTTGTTGTAAGATCCATCCTTTCTATTTAATCTATATGGAAATACAGGAATAGAAGCAAGATGGGTTTTACGATGATAAGTGTGGAATGAATTTCTCAGATCCTAGCAGCATGGATCTCTTCCTCTTAAGAAGAATACATTTTAACAACAATGAAAGAAGAATTGATAGTCAATGAGACACTTGTATCTCATGAGGAGAAATCAATCGAAATTTAAATCGAGGAGGATGACAAAGAGTTGCAATGTGATTTACATGAGGAAGAGAATCAAGCCTATGAAATATTTATGGAACGATGGTTCCAAGCGAGTACCAAGTTAGATCAATGTTTTTGTTTGTACTTCATTAAATCACATTTTCAACTGCTAAATTTACACATTTTTGTAAATTTTAGATTTGATTTTGCAAAATTGAATGTGAACATATTTTTACTTGTGTTGGGTGTATGGTTCCAGTGTAAATTTCATTACACGTAAATAACTTTTAAGTACTAATTAGAGTAGATAGGTTAAAGGAATACACCATGTTTAATTTTAAGTTTTAATTTTAGCTTCAAATAAGTGTGCACAATCTACAATAGTAGGATGTCTATAAACATTTTCAAGAATGATGACAATGTCAAAAAGTTTAATTTTTTATTTTTATTTTTGTAAAAAAATTATTTTAATTTGTTTTTAAATTTAGTAAATTTTCCACTTTTATTAGCTTTATTAGAAATAATCAAACTTAACAAACATTTTGCATTGAATTTATGTTAAAATTAATAATCGAAATAATAATAATAATAATAATAACCTAAAATAATTGAAAAAAACCAAAACTTATAAATCAACAAAAAGGCTTCGTCCTTTAACTCAAGAATAAAATACCCATGAATTTGATTGTGAATAAAAGTTCCATAAGAATTTTTTATTGTGTTGCACGTGCCCACAAATAATTAAATGGTAAACCTGCAAACCTTATAGCCCCATCATTCTTAGAAGGATAATTTTTAGTGCCAAAATTTAGTCAAGGAGTTTTTTTTTTTTTTTAAATTGGCTATTCAGTGTTTAATATTGCCTATATTACATAAAATATGTTTTTTATAATAATATTCAAAATTTACACATTTCATTCCTAATTTTATGTTTCATATTTAATATTCCCCTACCTATCTATAAACATGTTTTTTTCAATCCAAAACAATCACCTAGAATACTATACTTAAGTATAATATTAGAATCCTGAAAAAATACCCTAATCCTTAGCCTTCACCCTTAGACTTGGAGTGAAATATCCAAACAAAAACAACGAACCTGCATACATTACCTAGGTCTTCTAAGTAAAATCTCAAATTCAAGGTCTTGGCTTGGCCTGTCCCCTATTGTGTGTGGTACTGTGCTCTATGTTTCTGGAATTTGCGACCTCATGTTTCTATACCTGATCAAGGTTGTAACACAGAGAAAACATACTTGCCCTCTGGAACTTGAACCTCTTTTAAGTAGGGGTGTGGAGAGTGGACTAGGGGACTGCGATTCTGGATTACTATCAAGTATGCCTATGAGTAGAGTAGATATGAATCCTCTTTTCGTATGCTTGGGTTAGGTAAGAAATGAGTAATCTGGAGCAAGTGAGGGTGTGTGATTCAATTAAAGAACACAAAACAATAATAAAACGCAAATGGAAAAAAATTAAATCAAATCGTCATGCGAGATCTTTGTAGTAATATACCCTTTTCAGGACGGTTTTGATCGCAGGAATCCAAAATAGTGAGGTGCTACAATAAGTAGAAGCCACTACACCAAACATATCATTTACACATCCTTGGTCCATACGCTAACTCACTCGATTAAAACAAGGGAGAATATCCCTATTTTCCATCATATTGGAGCTTCCTATGCGCGCTGCTATCAACCAAAAACAAATCGTGGAATCAGGAGATCAAAATGTTGATTTTGATCGTATATCTTGGATTCCTTCTTTGTGAGTGCTTTGCTCACGAGATTGTAAGGTTTGCCGTTACACCAAAACCTGCAAATGTTCATGAACATTTGAAACCCAGCACAAGGCCCTATCACCACGAGTAGTGGACACCACAATTTGCAGGTTACCATTACACCAAAATTTGCAGGTATTGGTGTAACTGCAAACCTTACATGGTATCAGAACAGAGGTCTCAGGTTCAGTTCCCTAGTATCGGGTACCTCCACATGGTATAACCGCCGCACCTTTGGGAATATAAAACAAGTGGTTTAACCACCACTCCTGGTGATAGGGCCTTGTGCTGGGTTTCAAATGTTCATCAACATTTGCAGGTTTTGGTGTAACGACCTTAATGTTGTCGTGATTTACATAAATTCAAACTTACTAACCTTGATCAACAATCCTAATCATAAAAACCGTATCCTTATGAGACTGAGTGTGTGGTGTGGAATTGCAATCATAGCTGGTCAGATGACAAGAAACCAACCATGGAAGCTCGACAACTTGATGACTGTAGCTGCTTGGGTAAAGCTTGAATGGTCGATATTATTTGACATATGATAGCCTATATGACCTGGTATCTGCACTGAGTGTGCCTGTTTCGATCCTCCTCATCAATCCATCTCTCAATCGATCGGTGGTTATGTTTGGCAATTGTGGGCCATAAAATTACCTGAGATAACATTTTAGGGGCGCCAGCTTGTTTTTCAAGGAATCTGATTATTGAAGGTGAACAATTGTTTTATCACTATCAACGTTGCCCTTGTTTGTAATTTGTCCTTGCAATAATTCCTTGTTGCAGTGGAAGGGGAATTCCAACTCCTCGTGTAGCATCTCGTGCACCAGTCCGCAGCCCACATCCCGTCTTTCATGTTCCCAATTGAAAAGTTTGACTGATAAAAAAACATACATAAAGCTCACACCAAGTATTATTTTGATACGAGTCCCAACACACAATTTGTGTTTTCTTAAGGTTTGACCTGAAAAGCAAGGCTGGTCCGAGCTCAGCGTCTAGATGCCTTCATCACCATCCAAGAACATCGTGGCCGATCTTTTTAAATTTTTTCAAAATCTGATAATTATGAAGCACCTGTTAGTTATCAGGATATCTAAATCTCAAAGAGCATCGTATAGATAGTATGCACTGATCGTTGCCAAGAATCGTTTTTAAAGAGTCCTCTTGTCTATTTCTCACATGATGTTGCCAAGATCTAGTAAAATAACTAAATTGCTGAGAATGTGATTTGAATTTGCTCAAATCATTCCAGATTATTCCCAATCTACTTGTAATTTAATTTGATGAGAGAATGAAGCAATTTCAACCAATCATGAGTTTCTCATAACGTCATGAGATCCTTAATCAATCATGGCATCAAAAATTTGTTGAGACCAAAGCTAAAGCACTCTAAATTAGAAAAGGAAGGGTGTCCTTACTTCCACCATTTTCTGAACGTAGAGGTTCAACATGTGTGATCTGGCCAACTTATGAGCTCATCAAGCCTAAGGACACAACAAAATATTCAAGCTCATAGAGAAAGAATTGTTTTGATCAAAATCAATATTTAATTATTTCTCAGAGAAGTTATGGTTCTGATCATCAATTCTTGTACGTAAGATTTATTTGCAGGACATGAAAGCGTTCAGATGAGCCCCAGTTCCGAAGATGGTGTGGGTTCCCCATGGTGTTGTTCCCTCGGTCGATGCTTCTTTTTGGCATCCGTTATCCCATTCTTTTCTACCCACCTCCCAAGTAAGAATTTAACTATCCACAAGGAAGTCATTATTTAAATCAATCAAACAATGGAAGGATTTCTATGATGTGCAGTTGTTTCAGTTTTTCAATATTACCACAACGAGGGTTTTTCAGTTTTTCTTGTCATTTCTTTGGGAATTCTCAGTGTCAATTCAAATAAAAATTGATTTCATTTCTAAAATTCAGAATCTTGATCCATGCATAAGTGCCTGACCCAGGTGCGTTGCCCAAAATAATTTGATGCTTGAGTTGGTTCACATCTGTTAATCCTGAGTGATAAACTGGAATCCTTATTTGGGTTAGGATTTTACATTGACAACTTTCAGAAGATTTACCTCATTTGTAGGTAGTGAAAAACTATAAAACTATAGCGCTTGCACTCATGACATTTTATGTAGGTGATTTCCTGGCCTATGTCGACTATGAAGCCCCCCATAATTTCTTTTTGAGCTCGTGAGGAGTGCAGATCTGCCGGTTACAACTTTGATTTTGTGACGACTGTATAATAAGGTTTTCTTTGCAATTCTCTTTTAGTATATTAGCATAATTTGTATTATTTTTCTTGATATAGTTAATGTGTGTGTCTATATATATAACAATAAATATTAAAACAAACAAAAACAATTAAAAATAAAGATTTTAGGTCAAACATAATAAAAGTCATAAACATGAAAATTATAAAAATAAAAAAATATTATTACAAATGGACCTTGAATTTCCTGAAATAGCATTAAAATCATGTTTTTATCTTTTTCATGCTAAAATGATTTTTGAAGTCACAACTCTGAACGAAAATGATTGTCTAAAGACGCATGACTATCGACACTTAAAAACACATTTCACTTTATTTTAAATTTTGATTTGCTAAAGAACATATTTTTCTGCATTTTATGTTTCTCGATTCTCTCACAATTATGGTACAAGATTAGTGCTAATATTTTACATGTTCAAGCCCAATCAAATTTCATTAAAATTTGATTTTCCATCAATCACAAAACTTTCAGAAAACATGTTTCATCAAAAGCTTGATGGAGTTAAGCTTTGCATCGCACATGCCGTGTCATTTCTTGTCATAAGAGGCCTTTCAAAAAACCATTTGAGTCATGATATGTTTACATACCTTTCTCCTTCTAAGCTTGTTAATCATCCATATTGAATTCCACTTCTCATTTACTTACACATCATGACATCCCGCATGTCTACCTTTATGGGTCGCATATATTCCTTTCTTATTTTTCAGTTCATCTTTTGTCTCATGATTAAAACCATATAGTTTCCTTTCCATGACTGAATTTCTTTGATATCCTTGTCATAAAACTGTTTGACCATGATATATTCCATATATCGTCCTACCAATCATTTTATTTACTCGCATTGATTATTGTGGGATTCCTCAAGGTCCACCTTTCAACAAGTCTTGAACCATCGTCCTCAACACATTATCTGGGACAAGGACTAGAGTCCTTATTAGTACCTTGAGGCTTACATGCCTTCATGGCAAGTTCTCTTGCCAAAAATCATGGGGATACATTAATGTCCCTTAATCGTTAGATCTTTTAAGTGGCTCGACATCAACTCATTTATTCGCACCTTACAAGATGTACTTGAGTTCCTTGGCACTCATTGACATCAATGATGAGATTGCCTTGCATTGGTTAATGGCTCGTAATCCAATGATTTATTTTCATGCGCGACATCGACACATTTATTCGCATGACTAGAATTGTACCAATGGGTTTTGTACCAATGGGTTTTGTACCAGATGAAGACTATATGTTTGTTTCATGTCACCATCACCATCAGCAATTTGCAGTAGTATACTTCCAGCCATATGAGAGTACCATAGTTCCACTTTTAGAGTTCATCTCTTACTTCATTCAACCAAGCAACAATTTAGATTCCTTCACTTCACAGTTCATGATCCAACAGCCGTATCAACCAAATTCCTATTGCACAATCCATCATCTTTTTGGGTAAGTGGAGGTATGTTTTTATGTAATCTTTAACCATGTAATTCCTTAAATGCTAGAAATGAATGAATGTGGAAAATTCCCTCACCATGTTACATTTCCTTTCTCATTTTTATAAACTTAACACATCTTCAATTGTGGGGTGGAGATATATTTATTACCATTTTAATTCCATTTTACACATGCCATCATCTCCTTTACCATTCACCAACATGTCTCTTCCAAGTTACACTATGTTACAATTCGATATATTTTTGGCATGATTCATAACATGAAGAAAATGTTTTCTAATGTACATTGATAGATTATCATTTCCAGTGTATGTATACTTTCAAATCTTATGTACTGCAACCATAAAAATGAATGAATGTCTTTAACACGGGTTTTCTAATGTACATTGATGGTTTATCATTTCCAGTGTATGTATACTTTCAAATCTTATGTACTGCTGCCATAAAAACGAATCAATGTTGTTAACACAAGAACCAACATTTGTCATATTCATGGTTGTCACACAAGAGCCAACCCTAAAAGTAACAAGTAAAAGAAATGGATGTTGTTAACACAAGAACGACATTTTTCATATTCATGGTTGTCACACAAGAACCAACCATAAGTAAAATCATCTACTACTTATATATTTCACATTGTGCAATGATTTATTGTTAAAAAACAACACCATGCAAAGCCAAAGTTAATAATCCAATAAGTTTCTTCATAGTTGCATGAGGACACGCAACAAGTTTAGTTGGGGGAAGATGTTAGGTCACCCAAATATCACATTTCATCATATTTTTCCATCACTATTCCCCACATTCATCCCTATTCATCACTCCATTAACATTTTCTTATACCATTTTCATAAATAAATATGGGTTGCATTGTTATTTTCCAATTTATTTATTTTTAAGTATTTTAAGAGCATTTATGATTAAATGTTAGAAAATTAACATGTTTTTATTTATATCTCAAAGTTGTGTGAGCTTTGTGATGTGTAGGAATATTTGAAGATTTTCAGTGCAAAGACGTAAGGGAAGAAGTATTGGACTCTTATTCAGTGGTCCAACCCATGAGCTATCGTTCCCCTCTTCCACCAAAATACTCTCTTTCTAGTATCCCCCTACTAAGAAATCGTAGCCTTTAAAAATAAAACCCTTTTCTTCTCAAGATGATAAATGGTAGATGTAAATCTCTACATTTTCTTTTCACACGAGGAGGAAATCCCAAAATTCTCTCCAAAATCTCTCCAAGGAGGATCATGTGACAAGTTTCATTGAAATAAAGAATATGTTCCTCATGTCCCTTATCATAACATTCGATCATCATGGGGCCATTCTCCTTTGAAAGTTATAATTTAAGTGTGTGTGTGTGACATTTCCTTAAGATACCTCTATACTAAGTAGATTTTAACTAAACTATGCGACTGTTTCCATTAACATTTATCACGTCTATTCGACATGAATAAAGGTCTATAAGTTATCTTTAATTCATTTTAATAAATGCAAATCTCGTCGCCACTTTTATGAGCGTGCAATTTACTGTTAGTGACGTTTATGTCCAAGGTGAGGATTTGAGGATTTTTAACCATTTTCCCTTTTCATTTTTAACCATTTTCCCTTTTCATTTTAAACCCCGAGTCTTTCTACTGAGGAAAAAAATCCTACAGGAATTACACAATCTTACACGACTCATGGTCAATTATAAGTCTACAGCATTTATAGGCTTCGGCCTTATCATGCTTGTATTGATAGACTTAATTATCGCATGTACCTTTTAAAAAATTGATTATTCTCTACGATAATTTAATCCATGAGACACTTCTAATTACTGATGTTAATAATATGGTTTTGATATCCATAGGTTTAACCTTGAGTCTAAAATAAAATAAAAGCATATGCTCTTATCTGTAAAATTCGAACTATATTTATATTAAGAAGACAAACCCTATGTCATTAACTAGTTTTCTGTGGACAAAATGTTTTTTTCCATTTGATCAGCTTATGTAAAAGAATCTATTTCGGAATGGCTTAGTTTAAGAATTTATCTGCTAGGGTTCGAATTCTTAAAACATCAAAGCTAATATTTTAATTGAAAAGTACAAAAGTAGACAAATTATATTTAAGGCTTGCATATAAATAATATGTTTTTTAAACAATCTATTATTCATAGAAATAAAATGATTATATTAACCCTTGTAAATAAAACCATTTATCTATTGTTTTTTATTATCGTATTATTTACACTAAAATACTATTAGTTTTTTTCAGAGGATACTTATCCAGTAACTTTAAGAATTAACATCTAAATAAAACCAATTCTGCAACTATAAATATTTTGTAGAAAAACCCTATTTAATCTTTTCCAAAATATTAATTAACACAAAGAAATACATTTTATTTTCTACATTTAATACTCAACAATATTATAAATAACGAGGATTTAATGATTGATAAGATGGAGAATGATAAACTTATAAGAATTTAATCTCCAAACTACTTGAGTGGATTCCACTTTCCTCCCAACCATAGACCATGAACATTCATTTGTTGTTCTATCCACAGGTTACCCCCGAGCCAGACCAAGTACAGTAGAATAGGGTAACCAGGGATTTGTTATCTATCCTTTTATCTAATGCAAAATAGACACAAGGTTTTTTACCAACACAGTGTAAACCTTTTAATTTCAATCCATTTCAACATAGTCTTATTCAAGGCTTACTATTTTCCTTTCACGGTTCATTGAGAACTCAAAGGTTTATAGTTGAACCCTCCAATGATCTAGGAACCATTACCATTGTAATGTTCACTCTCTACACATATTTTTATTTTAAAGGAATAGGCTATGTTTAGTATTCATGTTTCTCTCCTCTTATTATGTAATGAACCAATCATATCTGATTGGACATTAATGAACTCTTTCCAAAAAATTCAAACAAAAACAATGATTATGAAGGGGTCTAACTAGTCACTTTAACTGAGAGCAAGAGGGAATTTCCAGAACTCTAAAAGGAGGGAGGGATGTGATAGATAAAATATCCTCTGCATCATGTATTGGGACCATTTATTTTTCTAACATCAGGTATGTTGAAGTCTACTCGAAGGCTCCTGGGCACGTGAGCATATGCAAACTAAATATTCGACTTGGCACTTCCCTCAAACCAAAGATGAGGGATTTCGATTTGGGAAGGTATCGATAACTTCAATTTACTATTATATATCAGTTTTAGTTTGAATGTCAAGGTTTAGGAAAAATTTGGAAATATTAAGAGGTCTTACACGCCATAATGACTTTTGGGACTACACAATAAGCTCTAATTCAGGGATTTTCAAACAATGGATGAGGGCCACGAATTTTTAGTTTCAGACATGGATTATGTTCATTAACCTTTTCATTAACATCAGGAACTATAAGGAATCAAATTATATGGATATAAACTTTCTAATAAAATCAACACTGGAAACTAGCAATTTTACATCAAAATCTATACTAGTTGTAGGAAAACCTCATGAAGCTCAGAATTTACTTTATTGAATTGCAAAAATAAATTTATAATTTAGACATTGCATCAGATGTATCAACTGGAATCCGAAATTCGATTCATATAAAGCTCATATATGACGTCCTTCAACATAAAACTCTCAATCATGGGGAAACGACTGGAAATACTTTGGAATTCGAATGACATACTCCCCAATCTTTGCAAAGGGACTTGAAATTTGAATTCCATCAATCCTTGAATATCACTCGAAGAGCAACATGGTCACACTCCAGGTTGTGACTAGGGGCACAAATCCGAAGTCAAAGAATATTGGATATCTCAATTCGATAATCAAACAATCCAAATATGTGAATGGTGCAATAAAACTTTCTTTTATAAGTTATGTTTCTTCTTTGACAAGTTACATTTCTTATTGAACTTCCTTCTTCTAAGGCATGCTTTCTAGGAATTCGAATTAGAGATTAGCTTGATGTTTCTTTTGTAATTAGCCTTCTCATTTGTCCCACTTGACTTCATAAATTCACTCTCACTCGATAAATTGGGATCCTATACCTCTCATAAGGCCTTTTGCTGGCTTTTATTGCTTTTCCTACTTTTTTCCGCTTTTGCATGTTTTCCTCTTTTTTCTTGCTTTTTCCTGTTTTACTACCTTTCTGCTCTTTCCTACTTTTTTCTATATTTTACTGAGTTGAAAACTTATTCCTTATCCCTTCCTTTGTTTCCTCGTAACCCTAATTAATCACAAATAAACATTTCTTTCATATCTTAGGCTAATATTAATAATATTAAATTGTGCAAAATATTATTGGCCCATTTATTCCCAATTTATTAATAATTATCCTAGGAACTTATATTGGGAATTTATATCCTTCATATGTCCCACCTTGGTCCAATTGATCTTCCATTGAACCCTTGGAAATATTTGCTTAACTAAATTTCCACCCTTAGCCACTACTTTCATTAGAGGAAATTTGGGGTCTAAAATGGGCCTTATAAGAAAATGCACCAACAATAAATTTTGTGAGTTAGAATTCAAGAACCAATAGAATTTCAATAAAATGAGTCAACCATAATGGTTGAATTGACATATTTGTCATAAAAGAAAACTACTTTTTTTGTTCGTATTTTCGACATATCTCCCTGTGTTTTTACTCAAATTTCAAGCATAAGAGCTTGTTGGATGCAAAATTTAATTTTGCATCCAATAAGTACACACACTGCATAATTTTGATGGACCCCGCTCCCCCAAAAATAAGAAATACCTGGAAAAATGTGATGATGATGATGTCATCATGTTTTTTAGGTATTTTTTGTTTTTGGGGTAGAAGAATCTTTCAAAAGTATGGAGTGTGGGTACTCGTTGGATGCAAAATTAAATTCTACATCCAATGAGATCTCCTGCTCAGAATTTGAGTAAAAACACAGGGATATATGTTGAAAATACGAACACAAAAAGTAGTTTTTTTCATTCTTCCTCCAAAATTAATAACTATTATTTTATTATTTTAACTATTATTTTATTATTTTCCTTAGGAGGCCCATTTTAGACCTCAAATTTCCTCTAATGAATAATTTTAACCTAGCTGACTTAGGTCAAAATTATGTCTTGGACCATAATCGTAGGAAAATTATATATTTTTCTTCCCTTTTACTCTTTATATAGTTATTTTCTTTTCAAGAAGTAGTTAAGGTTTTATTTCTCTCATTTCTTTTATTTAATATTCATTAATGAATAATTTTCCTTACTTTATTCTTTTCCATCTCTATTTCTTGTTATGTATTAATTAAAAAAATAAGATCATACCCCTTCTAGTGTACTTGGTCCCTCTTTTAAGTAGTTTCCACTAAAGTAGTTTTGAACATAAAGTAAGATATTTTACTTTAATTAATATATTTTGATGTTCCATAGTTTTCTCAACTCAACATCAATTTCAAAAACATGTTTGGAATTTTTGCATTTGATGCTAGAGACTCAACAACAAATAATAACATCTAATTAGAAACATTCTTGATGTTCCATGGTCACATGAATCAACATCAAATGAAAGATTTCAAAATAATAAATAAATAGATGCTCTAGATTCACATGACTCAACATCAAATAAAACACTTTTATGTCTTGAAAACAAGTATTATGTGTAAAGGGGTTCTAAACTTAGGACATTACATCCCACTCCTCTTTAAAACAACACCATCGAGGTGTTAGTAACATTTACTGAAAATTTTGAAATAAAGAGGGATATGCCTCTCTCAAGGAATATTCTTTTTCCCATGTTTCCTCTCCACAGATGTAATGATTCCATTGAAATTTTAACTAGACACCATTCTTCTTTCAAAGATACATTTCTCTCATGTCCAGAGTTTGAAGGGGTTCTAGGATGAACTCCTTCTGATTCTACCCACAATAGATTCCAATCAAAAACATGTTTAGAATCATATACATAATTTTTAAGGAAACATGAAATACATTGTGGATTATAGCATCGGCAGGTAAAGATAGTTCATATTCCACCGAGCCTCTTCTAGATAGTAATTCAAAAGGCCCACAATATCTCAAAGCTATATTTTTGCATGTTCCCAAACTTAGAGTGATTTTATTTTTCTTTAATTTCAAGTAAAAATGATCTCTAACATGATAGTCTTTTTTCCCCGTGTGTTTATTAGCATAGATTTTATTAACGTGTCTTGTGATTCTTTCAAAGGTAGTTGAACTTTGTTTACAATCTACTCAAGTTCTTTTGACAAATCAGGCCTAGCATCAACCTATCTACTGGACTATCCCAGGTTACACGTGTCCTACATTTATTTCCATACAATCTTTCAAAAGGAGCCATTTTAGCTGATGTTTAATAGCCATTATTATAAGCAAACTCTGCTAGGTGTATATAGTCTTCCCAATGTGTTGGGTTACACATGACATGCATCTTGAACATGTCTTCTAATATCTTATTGGTATGTTTTGTCTACTCTCCTATTTGTGGATGATAGGTTGTACTAAAGTTCAAGTGTGTGTTTAAACCAAAAAATTAAAGCCTTCAAAAAGTTCCCTGTAAACGTTTCATCCTTGCGAGATATAATCGTCTTAGGTACCCCATGCAATCTAAATATTTGTTTCAAGAAAGTTTCTACTATGTTTATGGATTTGAATGTAGAATTTATTGGGATGAAGTGTGTATCCTTAGATAATTTATCCACAATCACAAGTATCGAATCATTATGCTTCTTACTTTTAGGTTGAACAATAATAAAATCCATGTTTATTACCTCCCACTTCCATTTTGTAGTGGGAAATGGTTGTAACATTCCAATTGGGTGCTAATGATCTATTTTAACAACCTAACAATCATGACATTTAGCAATAAATAGGGCTACATTAGTTTATAACTTAGGCCAAAAGTAATGTTTCTTGAAAATAGAATTCATTTTTTTTATAACTTGGGTCTCCATTATAAGGCAGTTTATGAGATCCATGTAGTATTTAAGATCTTATTTTGTTGTTTTAGGCACATATAATTTGTATTTATACCACCGTAATCGAGTTTCAATGACCTTAGAATTTTTTGGTTGTCGTCCCAAATTATTTTCTTGAATTTTCTTGCTGATTTCGGCATAATATTTGTCATTTCTACTTGATGTCCTAATTATGTCATACAAATCAGAATTAATTTGACAGACTATTACTTCATACAACACATGTTTTCTTCGAATCATGGTGTTAACAACTGTATTGTTCTTTGTCTTGATGTGTTTAACTTCAAAATTGTATTCACTTAGAAATACCAACCATCTACTCTCTCTAGTATTCAAATTTGGTTGTTAAAAAATGTATTGTAATCATAGGTTGTCTGTTTTAAGAATAAATGTTTTTCCCATAAAATAATGCCTCCACATTTTTAAGGCTTGTATAAGGGGATCTAGCTCAAAATTATGATTCACATAATTTCGTTCATGATCCTTGAGCTTTCGGGATTCATAAGAAATGACATAACCATTTTTCATAAGGACTCCTCCTAGTCCTTCCTTCCATGCATCAATGCAAACCACAAATTCTCCATATTGATCATCTATTATTAAGATAGGTGCAGTTGTTAACAATTGTTTAAGTTGAGAAAAGGTTGCTTCACATTTTTCATTCCACACAAACTTTCTATCCTTTTTCTATAAGGATGTCATAGGATAGGCTATCTTAGAAAAGTTTTCAATTTACATTTTTAGGTGTAGGCCACTCCATAATTACTTTTATAATTTTCTTCTTATAAAAGTCACATTTAGTGAAGTTGACATAAAGTTGTTGTTCTCATAGTATTCAAAGGAAAATTTTCAGATGTTCATTATGTTCTTCTTCACTCTTAGAATAAATGAGTATGTCATTTATAAAGACTTGCACAAACTTATCTAGATATTTGCTAAGAATACTATTCATCATGCACATGAAAGCTTGAGGGCACTTGGTTACGCCAAATTCCATCACTACAAACTCGTAGTGGCCATATCTAGTTCTAAAGGTTGTTTTTCTTATGTCTTCCTCTCAAATTCTCACTTGATGATATATGAATCTCAAATATATTTTGGAAAATATTTTAGCTCCTTGTACTTGATCAAAGAGATAATTAATTCTAGGGAGTATGTACTTGTTCTTGATCATCATCTCGTTTAACTATCGGTAGTCAATACACATACACATTTTTCCATAATTTTTCTTTACAAATAATATTGATGCTTCCCACAAAGACACACGTGGTCTGATGTACCCATTTCTATACTCTAATGTATTCATGCAATACATATCTTTGGACGAATAATATATATAGAAAAATATAAGTCCCATTTCAGTGGAATCCCTCATAACTCTTCATGAAATACATATATATATACTCATTCAAAAAGGAAAATTTTCTATTTCCAGTTTATTTTTAGCATTATAAATTTGAATATTAACAACATTGATTTTATAACCCTTCCTAACTCATATTTTAGCTTGTAAGGTTGAAATATTTCTTAATGAGACTTTCTTAGACACATCATGCACTATTTTGTTGTTTTCCTTGGTCATCAATACAGGTAATGTTCTTATTCAAACAATCTAGTATTATGTGGCATTGTTCCAGTCAATCCATACTTATCAAGACATAATAAGTTCCCAAAGTTTATATGCTCAAAGTTCACATTTGTTTCTAATCCATTCATGTCTATCTCACATCCTTTAATTAGTTCTGAAATTTTTCTTTTTACACCATTGGCTAGTTGTACCAACCATGGTTTATTAAACTTTATCTTATGTAATTTAAAATTTTCCACAATTTTAGGAGATACATAACTAGGACAAGCTCCTAGATCTATCATAATAGAAACTAGTTGTGCAAAATATTACCTTTTATTTCAATCATTGTGGATTGATGATCATCTTTCTTGCCTTCCAAAGTAGTGCAAATTCTCGGATTCCTTGGAACATCTTCCACCATCGCATCTTCTTGTAGACTATTAAAAAAAATTGGCTTTTCTATGGGCAATCACATTATAAATGTGGACATTAGCATCCACAACACTTCATTGTTGTTCAAACAATTTTATTTCTAGCATTGGTGTCTGGTTTGTTCCCACTTTGGGCTCATATGTTTGATTGCAATCCACTTATATCAAAGTTCATGTTGTTCTGATAATTACCATTGATTTTTTTGTAGGGAGGAGGAAACCATTTCCTTCTGCTATGTAAAGTTATCTTCAAGTTTTCCTTTATTTTAAAATGTCCATACCTATGTGGGTTGTGTTCAAAACAAATTCTAGATTTAAATAAGGCCTCATCTAGAGTTTTATGTGCATCAAACTTATTTTTTTCTCGAAAGTAAGGTGGAAGGAAGTTCAAAAAACTGTTGGTTTTTTTACTTTTTTTGTCCCTAAGATAAGGAACATATTGTAGAAATTCTATATTTTGAGGTCTCTAATTTCTTATCCTATCAATTAGTTCTTCTTGTTGGTATAAGGCCTCCCAATCCCTTTCAAGTTCTGTTCTATTTTAAGTTGTGCTTAAACTCAAACTGAATAGTTTAGAAGACGCCAAATTTTGAGTTTCAAAATTGTTTTTTATATCTGGTTGTGTTTGTTCTCATGGTGTCATTTATCTTCCCAATGCAAAGTTTTGATGTGCAAAAGAGAATTTTTATTGTTAGTTAATTTTTTTGTTTTAGCAAGTTAGGTCCATAGGTCACACAGTGGTGAACCTCATTTATGATACCAATTTTTAATGTCCCAAAAATCATAAAAAATAAACAATATTGCATCATAATAGTTACATAATCAGAAGTCTATACAAATTATCCTCCATGTACTCTCTATGCAGAAAAGTAACTTATAAAAATTAATTAAAATGTCAAAGCTATGTATACAAGCACCTGCCGGCTGCCGAGGGTCTAGCTTCAAATTTGTGAGCTTCACACAAATGTCTCACTTGATATACACCACCATTTTTTAACCTGTGTTCATTATTCAAAATACTCATTTCTTGGTTGTGTGTGTAACTCTTGTTGTCATTATTCTTATTTGTATGCATAGTTAAATTCTTTCTTCGTGTGTTAATTACAAAGTTGTAATTTTTTATTTCATTGAGTATTTCGGTATAAGAATTGTTATCCTTCTTTTATGAATGTGGCTCGGTGAATTCATCAACTTTAAGGAGGATAAGCCATCGACCTGAAGTTAACGCTTACTTAGCCTTTTAGTTAACATCACATTCAAGTCCGTATTATAGGTTATATAAATCATTACCACAACGACAAGCGATGTAATAACAAATATCACTAATGTAGACCATTACACGACCAAGGTGAGTATACAATTGTTACATTTCATAACTTATAACACTTCCCACTAGGAATATTGTACACAACTTAATGTTACTTCAACTTGTACATAATTAACCATTATTTTTAAATTTTTTTGCTAATGTTACAGGTCTGCCTTGTGCTCAACATCTCTATATTTCAAGATCGTATTTGATGTTGATCAAGAACTTATATGAGGAAGGGCCTTCACATTAACAATATTCTTACATGACCTTATATATAGATATATGACTTGATTCCAATGCAAATAACCAAGATATTTACTCAGAATTTTATAGTACTTATTTTGTAAATAATGGTTAATTTGGTGTCGTGTGTAAACACAGTAAGGTTCTAGGGTTTGATGATGCATTGAATGTTTTGAGATTATATCACGTATCCTTCACTATCAGAATGGACGTCACTACAACTTGTACTATCAATGCTTTTAATATTTCATACTCATAGCTCAAATTATGTTTTACTTTGGAAACCTCCTAGGGTTTAGACAGTCATTTTTTTAGGAAGGGTCAAGTTCTGCAACCAATCCTTCTAGAAAAAAACTTCAATGAAATCATGGAATTCCTCTATATTTTCTTATGGCCGAAGCTTAACATACTCATGTTTATTTTCATCGTAAGGTTTTATTATGAATGATTCTGATATGGTTATTGTTACTTCCTCAAGACATATTTTCTCCCTCATGGTTGATCACACCTAAAGGAAGTTCAATTCTTCGGCTTATTGAAGGTAATATATCCATTGTTTCATTTGTAGTCTATATAATTCCTTTTACAATAGATTTGAATAATATTTCTCTATAAGTATTAATCTGATCCTTTACATCCTTTTTTTAACTTGTAGGTGAATATTTGATGCTACTGCTTGTGTTTTGTTGGATATGATGACAAGGGAATTACCTCGGTAATCTCATGCTTCAATCATGACTTTACTTCTCCTTGCAGTGGATGGATATACTCGGCGATAGTTGTGGAGATGATATCCTAGCCCTATGTTCTCATTGTCCTAAACAACGTTGGGAGTAAATAGTGAGGTGTTTCTAGAACTCTTCCTGTAATCAAAGAGGATTCATAATGTTTGTCTTAGATATGAATTAACTTCTTTGTCTTCCTATGGAGACAAATTTAAGATTATGTATGGAAAATATATATTTATAAATAGGCATGCCCTATGGATGTGGATGTCAGCATTAGGACTATCAATGTGGACATTAGGACACCTAATAAGTCAAATGACCCATTATGTGGTAATTTGTTGAAGGCATTGTGCCTTGATTCCCTTGTTGATGATGGCATTCCCCTTGGAACCATTTAATGATTCCCTTGGTTGTGGAGCCAATTGCACTGGAAGAAACATCTATTGAAGCACATTTTGATGGAGTCCATGACACTTATGATGAATTTGAAGCCCTCTTGCATAGTCCATGAAACCCCTACATGTGGTGCTGACTTTCCAACGTGGCACTCTTGAATCAACAAACTTGTGGTGTGGTCTTAGTACCCTTATGCTTGGGGTTTGTGATTCCCTTGATGTTAGCCTTCTTGTGTGACTAAGTTGGTGAGGTTTCTTAATGAATGGTGGATTAAATCCCATTGCACTTGCTGGTTATATCTCATTGGAAGCCTTGATATTGGAACCCACACATATGTGACGGTGAAGCCCTTGACATTGATGTCCTTGAAGATCATACATATACGGTTGTACATGATCAAATGATCCATACTGTGATCATTTGTAATGTGAAAAACAAGGTTTCAAATACAATAAAAATGGTTTCTAGCATCCTACAAAGTAGGCCCAACTATTATAAAAATTATATATTAATTGTTACAAGGTCGGCTCCAAATGCTTTATGAGAAACTGTTAGGATTCTTAATCCTCCCTTGTCCAATTTGGTCATATGTCTAAATCAGGAGTTGTGTCTAAATCAGGATTCCATCTAGTCTATTTTTAGTCACTAACACCATTGGGTCCACTTGGCCTAATTGGGGCACATGTTCCAGTTACTAAAGTGTGGGGAACACTAATTGAGGCCTACTTCCACTAATTGCACTTGCATGCATCAGTTTAGGATCCCCCTAGATCAATTTGTACAATTTAGGAGCCACTAGGAGTGCCGACACCAACCTTTAGTAGTTGAGTTCAGTTAGTCACTAGTCAAGCTAAGTTAGGAGTCAGTTACATTCAGTTCTAGTCCTCTACATTAAGTTAATTCTAGGTTTGCATGGCAACATGCAAGAGAGGCGCATTTCTCACCTACCACAGTAAGTTATCCTCAGTTAACACTGAATTAGACACTTGAGTTGTGTTGTGGAACTTCATTGAACTCCAATAATGGTTTAGACAAGGTCAGTTAACTATTGAGTCCTCCTATAATGATTTAGACAAGGTCTTAGTTACCTACAGTCAAGTAGAGTCTAATCAATTAAAATTTCCTCATGTGTATTCAAATTGCATGTGGCTATTTAAGCCATTGTACTTCATTGTAATTATTATCTAATTACTTTTTTTATTAATGAAAGCATTCACAGCTGCAAGACATTTTTGCACTGTTTCATTCTTGAATTGCTGAGTAAATTGTGTGATCTATCTTGTGAGTTGTGTGTTTGTCCACAGATATATGTGCTCAATTTAATATGGTATAAGAGCCTCAGCGGAAAAGGCACTTCTCCTCCTCAAATATCCTACTGGATCATTTTTGAGCAAAATTGCTCCATCTAGCTCTACACTAGAAGCAGAAGGTTTAATACTTAATACCCCAAGTTAAGGAATTGTTGTTAAAGCTTGATCAACTATGCTAGGTGTGATGAAAAATAGAAATGTGCAGGTTTTCATACCTTACGATGCCCCTTTTTTTTGTTTTACAGGTACAACTTCGAAATGAATTCATCAGTTCCTCTTCTCACCCGATCCTCAGACTATTTTGAATGGAAGGTGAAGATGTTTGTATTTCTGAATAGACAAGATCTCTATTGGGTATCTGATGGATTCAGTAGAGATTATTTTGAGAGTGAGAATGACTGGCTAAATGCATGTGATGCAGCTTTTGGAATGATGAAACTGCCTTTTTCTCCTAGCCTGCTCTACCTCGGTAGATCTATTAAAGATCCACAAGAACTATGGACAAGATTGGATAGAACCTTTGGAATGATTGATGAGGATCATAATAGCACTTTGGAGAGAACATCCAGCACCATAAGCATCCTTGATCCAAAAATATCAGCCTCCACTCTCCCTAATGAAGTTGTTCAAGATGAATAAGAATCAGAAGCTTCTACACAGTCAATTCGAATTGAAGATAGTCTCCTTGCAGCGACTCCTTATCCTGATGCTCCAGAAGTTTATGAGATCACTGATATCTCATCTCCTCATATGGATGAAATAGAAGAATACATTTGAATCTATGATATTGAAGAAAAATACTGCTGCACTTTCATGCAAACATTCACCGGTGATTTTCGTTTGAATTATGTGCAAGCTTTGCGAGTAATTGCTTCCAAAAGTGAAGAGGAAATTTTTTTCTTTCTCTAATGTTGCTGATGGTGTGAAAATATGTAATACCTTGGATATTTTGGAAGAAATATTAGATTACTAGAGTGATCCATTCGCTCCCCTTGATCTAGATCTTCCAGCAAATTCTTGCAGGATTGCATGCACCAAAATTCAGAATTTTGAATAAGAAGAAAGATGTGCATCCACCGTCTCGATTAACCATTTATTTGGATCTGATATGAACCTTATTGGATATGATATGATATTATTTGGATCTGATCTGATATTTCTTGTTTCAGTATTTCAAATTCATAAGCTTTCAGTACTGCTTGTAGCTATTCTCATTAATTTTGTGAAGAAATAAGTACCGCAAGTCTCCTACAAAACTGCTACTAGGGATTTGATTTCATTTCATAGTTTTGGATCTATTGTGAACCTATTTAGATATGATTTAATTTCTGATATGATATTATTTGGTTCATATTTTAAAATCAAAGATCTTTTAGTCATTCTTGTAGCTTCTCTCACCAATTTCAGTGTGAAAAATCAAGTACTGCAATTTCTCTTCAAAACTGTTGCTGGGGATTTGGTGTTAGTTTCCTCTTATGAGATTGCTGATATTTTATTTTGTGAATAATTATATATTTTTGAATCTACATCATACTATGGAGCTCAATAATTCTCTCTCCACATACCTAGTGCTTCTCTACCATTGATCACATGCTCATCTCCTCACAGAACTAGTAAAGAGGAAGACATTCTTCATCCGCCTGAACAATTGATCCTAACACTTGGGGCTGATTTTACAACTCATGGTTTGTTGTTCATGGCTGCAACATATCAGTTTCTTGAGTTTTCCTCACATGTTATGAATCCTCAGAACCTTTTCTCACTTATCAGTTGATTTTAGTTGCTTTACATGGGTCTAGTCTTCATCCGGCAAGTGTCTATATTTCTGATTTAGTTGAGCATATCATTCTTCTTCCAAAGAGGAAGATTCCTCTAGACATAATGATGGGTAGGTTCACATGCCATGCCCCATGATACCTATCCACGGAAGAACCATATTGATCCTAATTCTACCTGCTTAATTAGAGGGGAGGTTTTTTTCCCATGTGGTTTTTTCCTCAGCTCCTTGTATTGAGAAGTTACTTTACTTTACTTGATGTAATGGGTGACCTATGGTTTTAGTTACCAAGTACCAAAGATTTTCCAAGTTATCATTTAGGGGGTTGTTAGGATTATTAATCCTCCCTTGTCCAATTTGGTCATATGTCTAAATCAGGAGTCATGTCTAAATCGGGAGTCCATCAAGTCTATTTTTAGTCACTAGCACAATTGGGTCCACTTGGCCTAATTGGGGCACATGTTCCAGTTACTAAAGTGTGGCGAACACTAATTGAAGCCTATTTCCACTAATTGCACTTGCATGCATCAGTTTAGGAGCTTCCTAGATCAATTCCTCCAATTTAGGAGCCACTGGGAGTGTCGACACCAACCTTCAGCAGTTGAGTTCAGTTAGTGACTAGTCAAGCTAAATTAGGAGTCAGTTATATTCAGTTCTAGTCCTTGACATTCAGTTAAAGCTAGGTTTTCATGGCTGCATGCAAGAGAGGCGCATTTCTCACCTACCACAGTAATTTAGCCTCAGTTAACACTGAATTAGACACTTGAGTTGTGTTTTAGAACTCCGTTGAACTCCAATATTAGTTTAGACAAGGTCAGTTAACTATTGAGTCCTCCTATAATGATTTAGACAAGGTGTTAGTCATCTACAGTCAAGTAGAGTCTAATCAATTTGAATTTCCTCATGTGGATTCAAATTACATGTGGCTATTTAATCCATTGTACTTCATTGTAATTATTATCTAATTACTTTTTTGATTAATGAGAGCATTCACAGCTGCAAGCCATTTTTGCACTGTCTCATTATTCAATTGTTGAGTAAATTGTGTGATCTATATTGTGAGTTGTGTGTTTGTCCACAGATCTATGTGCTCAATTTAATAGAAACCACTATAAATATATTCAATTTCTCCATCAAAATTAAAGTGAGAATTTTGTGGGTCTTTGAGGAATTTTGTGGGCAGCAGACTAAGGAATTTCGTAGAAATTTTTGGGTGGAGGAGAAGAGAACTCGTTGACTATGTGGGAGGAGAAAGGAGCAGCTACACGATTTTTGCAATAGAGGAAAAGTAACACCATTTTTTTTATAGACCATAGAAGACAGTTCAAAAATTTAGCAGCGGTAATTTTTGTTTTGGCAGCCAAGTTTTGTTTTTCCTTGGTGCTTTTTCCATAAGAGGGATCATGGAATAGTGTGGGAGGATTTATACACTGGCTTGGGTATCTTCTTCAGCACACAAATTTATGCTTGAACAGTGCCACAGTCACACCATTGCAAGCATGCACAAGAATGCTGATTTGCACATGAACACATGCACAAGTCCTTGTTATGGTGACCATTCTTTGACATAACTTCAAACAGCTGACTTTTGAGGACTGATCTATCTTTAAAGACATAATCAGAATTTTGGCATAAAAAGATACTTGGAATGAGGTGAGCATAAGTATTGTTGCCTTGGTGATAAATGGTTAGATGGTGACAAGGTCTGCACAAACTTGAATTTGATCTATAGTTTGCACATGTCCTGATTTTTTATAGTATGCACAAATGACATTTGAATATTGCAGCAGCATGTTAAAGTTAATTTTTATCTTTGATATATGAATTTGATTGGGGATACATATGATGGACAGAATGCTGAATGTTGATCTAGGGCCCCATTATAGGCATGGACAAAGACTGAGAATACTGAATAATGTGCTGGCAGTGATTGATTTGACAGTGACTGGTTGATGAGCATATATTTGGGGCATTAGCAGACATTGATGACAGAGGCAGAGATGATTGATTGATGACATGAAGAGTAACTTGATGTACATATTTATGTACTTGTAATACAAGCTAGGCCTTGTACCATTTTTCTTAGTAGGATGTAAGAAAAGACCAAGGAGAGTCTTGGATAGAAGTAGGTGCTCCTGTATCAGTAGGTGCCGATTTACCTCACGGTCGTAGCCGTTTGAAATACAAATAGATTACAAATATTATATCTCTATCTCTTGTGCAATGAGTTGATGATTATGTGTTTTATTTTATGAATGAGTTGATTATTGAAGAATAGTCTATTGATGAATATGATGTTGAATTGAATGTGAAATGATGAATTAAGTGTTAGGGTTTGAAGAAGTTCAAATTTGAAGTAAGTCCAAGATCACCAATTCACCCCCTCTCTCGGTGAGCCATTGTGTCTAACAATTGGTATGAGAGCCATCTTTCAACATAACCATAACAAGCCTGAAGGGATTTGGGGACACAATATGGAAGGATGAAAAAATATCATTGACCATGAAGTTCCAGTCTTGGAGAAATCAAATTACTTTGGTTGGAGAAATAAAATGAAAGACTACTTGAAAAAATATGGTGTTTGGGAAATAGAAGTTAACCCACCTAACTAGTCCAACAAGAAGACAAAGATAGTTTTTGAGAAGTACAACAAGATTGCCTTGAAATTGTTTATGGATGGACTATCAAGCTCTATTTAAGAAAGTGTAAAATATTACTGCCAAGGATCTCTAGTTCAAGTTGGAAGAAGAATACCTAAAGAAAATTCAAGACAAATAAAAGGAAGTAGAAGTCAAGGATGAAAGGCAAGAAGAAAAGCAGGTACAAGCTTCAGATACAAGTGAAGGTAAGTACTCCTCAATGGATGATAATTATGAATGCAATGATGTTGAAGTTATTCTTACATAAGAAGAAGAAGTTTTGTTGAAATAAAATAATGCATTTACAAGCACCTTGTGAGATATTGGTCTTAGATCCAACCCAAGACTCAAGAAGAAAATATTGAGGTCATTTGAAAAATACAAAGAGGAGACAAAACCTTTTCTAATGAAGTTAAAACTCAAGAAAAAAGACTTGCAAGGTGAGCTGCAATATCAAAGTGATGAAATCAAGGAAATGAAGATTGGATTAGCAAAAGAGCAAGAAGAGATTGGTGTAGACCCTAAAGATCTTGAAGAATAAAGATGGGTTGGTATTGATCTAAAGGTCCAGGTGGAGGAAGCGAAGAGAACAGAAGATGTTATGAAGCTTCAACTGGAAGAAAAGGAGAGAGAAAATTAGAGGCTTGCAATGGAAGTTGTTGGTCTTAGAAAGAAAATTGAGAAGTCAAAAGATCGTGTGAAGTTCAATGAAAGTTCAACCGTCCTGGATGAAATTCTGAAGTGTCAGAGGTTTTCCTCTAACAAGTATAGCCTTGGTTTTAATAAGGAATATGACAAATTGAAAGAAGTCTTGTGGTCCCCCAAAAATCCTGAAGCTGAATCCAACAAGGTTGTTCATGCACCTGCTCATGCCAAAAAAGAAGTTGAAAGTTAAAAAGTACCTTACGATGCTACTCCCACTCATCAAGGACATTCATTTGAAAGAAGAAGGACAACTCCTATATGGAGCCAAACTTCAAGGGATAAAAATAGATTTAATGGCTATTTTTTTTCTTGTTCTAACTTTGGACACAAGGCAATGGATTGTGTAGATGGAAGGAAAAATATTAGAAGACAAGGCAACTCGGTTAGATGTTGGACATGCAACCAAGAAGGACATATTGCTGCCACATGTCATACTTTAAGATGCTACATGTATAGTGGGTTTGGACACAAATCCCAAGAATGTGCTATTCAAAGAAGTCAACCAAGAAGGAGTTCTTCATACACTTTAGCAAAAAGAACTGGTGAACCCTGGAAGAAGACAAATTCAGAAAACTTTGAAGATCGAAAGACAAGAACCTACAATCAAGGAAATTCTCAAGGATGGAGAAAATAAGAAGATAAAAAAGAGGTTGGAAGTTTTACCATATCATCTAGGTGTTGGTCATGCAACTTATTTGGGCACAAAGCTCAAAATTGATGGAATACCATGAGAAGACTAACATATAGCTCAGCTAAGAAAACCAACAAGGACAATGGAGAAAATGATGAAAATATAGATACCAAGAAGCAAGTGTGGGTGAAGAAAAAGAGTGTGCAAAATCTAAATGAAGTTTAATATCAATGCACAAATTTGAAGGTGGCTACCATATGTCAAGCCATACTTAAAGTCCTCCAAAGACTTTGAGTACACCATGAGTTCATTATTGGAGGATGAAATCAATGAGTAATGATGACCACTCCAAGACAAGTAACAGGTCCAAGGATCATGTTTTATACAAAGCAGGGATGAAGTTTGAACTATGTGAGGTGATCCAAAGAAGTGGCATAATGATAGGGGGAGCAAGAAATATGAATAAAAAAGGAAGATATTCATGATGAAAAAAACTAATGTAGGTTCTGAATAGTATGATAAAGACAAATATCAACATATTGATGTGTGAGAAATGGATACATGCTAAATGATTATATTATTGACCCTCTCCGCAACTCTAATATGATTGGAAAGAAACACTTATCTCGGAGGACTAAGGAAGAATGTAGCTTGGATTTCATCGCAAAAAAGTGTGAAGAAAGGACACAGTCAATGACAAAACTTCAACAAAAAAAGTCATACATGTTAACGATTGGAGAGGCAATTCTCTTACTTCAAAATTGGTATCCAAGTAGGTTAACTTGGAATATAAATATGTAAACCTAAAGCATTCACTGGGAAAATATTTTTTTTGATCCTGAAGCAAGTAGTTCGGATGAAAAGTACAACACTACTTGATAAAGGGAGCATACATATGAATACCAAGGATCTAAAAAGGAATATGCATGTTATGGGGAGTATGGAAAATATTGATGCTTGGAAAATTGATACATGCTTTTCTATTTATGAAATTACTAGATGATTGACTTCGAGATGATTTCGAGAAACGTTTAAATTCTGACATCTGACTGTATATGAAAAGATGTGTTCTTGAAAAGGTTAAAGTCTGAAGGCATAAAGAATGTCCTAGGTGAAAAAAAAAGTCTTTGGTATAATTAGAAACAACACTTGTTGTTGGTATCAAATTACATGATTTACATAGAGCTCGTTATCGAGATTTTTATCAATGTATGAATCTTGTTGTACCATTCACCAAGATTACACCTATCAAATGTCTTGAGATGAGAAGCTAGCAACATATAATTAGTAACAAGTACTTCAACATGGTTGAAGATTGTCCTTGGTTGTTTTTGAATGGAAATTATAAGATGGTCATGTTTATGGCGAAGCTCAAACTAATCATTGCCTCAAATCTGAGCAGTATGGTATCCTAAAAAAAATTACAATATGGAGTTTAGTGAAGGCTACAAGATTGGAAAATCATCTTCAGTAGTTGGTTGTCCTGATAGATCTCATACAGAATCAAGTGGTCCAAAGAAAGAATACAAAAAGAAGGTCAAATCATATTTGTGAAGATAATTTATAGCCATAGAAGATGTGTCAAAAGCATGGGGGTGTCACTTAGGGACCAATATGATATCATGTTCGTTCATATTGGGGGGTTAAAAATGAAAAAATTATAAACCAATAAATTGACCATATAATAAGGGTATAAGGGCTTATATTATTTTTTATATAAATACCCCAATACATTGGGGCCTTTTTCATTGCAAATACTTACCAGATGCAAATAGTTTTCCCATCGGAGGGAGCACAAGAATGCATTGGTCATGGTTTCATGGTACTCATCCTTGTCCATTGAGGATGAACAAAACACCATGTGATAGCCCAAGTAGTTTTATTATAGGCAAATGAGGAGACCGAGAAAATTTGTTTCAGCGGCAGGAGATGACCATGGAAACCTCGTCCACCAGGTATGGTTCAATATCCTTTTTCATTTACAATGCATTTTGGACTAATCATCCTACTGTGGATGCAGTGTGTAATGGAATACTAGAACCGAGCATGTCTTACCGACCCCTAAAACTTCATTATTTTTTAAAGGGATACATGACTTTGCCCTTCCCCTTTGAGCTAGTGCTAGAAAATGGTCAGGGTAGCGAGGGTAATCCCATGGTAACATGGATCTTCCTATTGTGTTTTTATTTAGGTTATAATGATGCAGCCTTGGGGAGATAGGACATAAAGGAACAGCGCCCTCAACAGGCTATAGAATAATTTCTTACGAATGCCTTGGAAAACTCTCTTGACACTTAAGTGCAGTTGTAGAGATTGGGGAATTTCATTCGAATTCACTATTGCAGAATGATAGGGTATACAAAAGAAATGAAAGGGTTTAAATCATAGATGAATAGACATAAGAGATAAATGGGTTTGAAGTGGACTGGTTTTTTGTAGGATGCTCCCTTTACTCTATTACTATGATTAGAAACCAACGATCATTCACTCTTTGAGAGAGAAATCGAGCGTCAATAAGAAAGCTCCGTCGAGATACAAAGTAGCGAGGGTAATCCCATGGTAACAGAGATGAATATACATGATAGATAAATTCTTTAGAATATATGATTGTTCTTCTATGATGGCCACTATGAGAGAGAAGGGAGTTGAGATTTTGAATGGAGAGGTACTGATAAAGCTTAGAGAGGCGTGGGGGGTTGAAAACAATATTTACACCTGCAAGCTTCAAGTGTACATGGTTGTAGGAAAACTAGCCCTTTGAAGCCATTTTGGAGTGTCGGTTGTATGTTCCCTTATCGAGAAACCTGGATTTCAGTATTAGGGTTATCTTTCTTTGACATGTGTTTATAATCTGTGTCCTGGTAGTTTCCATTTAGTTGATGTTTTTTAGGGCGTTTATTGATTACTCCTCTATTCTTTCCAAAATACCCATGATGTTTCTTAAGGCCTCTGCTATTTTTCTTTGTTGGGGTTGCATAATATTTATTCACCGTGATTTCCTTTGACTTGTATTCATATTGCCTAGCCTCACCCTTTTTGTGCAACATAATCCTTGATAGGAGGTGTGCTAATTGAATTGAATTGCCTTGAAGCTAAATTTGAAACATATTACTTCTTTGGAGAAGGCAGCACTAGTGCAGTCATGCTCTACAACTTTTTTTCTTCCATTTTTGGATCAGCCAATGATTCAATAGACCTTTTAGAATGTGCACTCCTCTCATCCTTATTTCCAATCTGCCATTTATCCATATGCTTAGAGGACATTGAATCTTTAAACCATGGAGCCACCTGCTTCTCCTCTACCCATTTAATAGGTTCTAAAGAAAACCTTATAAAGGATTGATATGAATTTGAAAAAACCACATGTTTCTTACTACCTCCTGTTTCTATTGCTTCTTTTTGAATCAATGTGTCTACTTTGATACATTCCTTATTTCCCTTAACTAACTTCTTGTCGTTATTAAAGAATTTAGTATAAGATTTTTCATCTGCAGAAATATTGTATGCATCATCTTGTCTAGTCACACCATTTGCCAGTGGCTTCACTAAAGTAGTTGAGGCCTCTACAACACATGTAGACATAGCTTCCTGAGCCCAATTACTTTGTTTAGAGGGATGCAAGGAAACTTCATCACTTGGTAGGATACTTCACAAATGATATTTATCAGCCTTTGTTGGAAAACACATAGGCCTTTCCATAAAAATTGAAGGCATCTTCCCATGTGGAAAATCACTTTCAGTTTCAAGACTGTTAGAACTTAAGATATACAATGTTTTTCTTATATCATGAATGGGAAAGAGAATGCAAAATGGATGGCATAAGAGTACTGAAATCTAGAAACTGTCTTCAGTCAGCTGGATATACATTTCCAGTTTCCAAAATGCCTTCATATGTTGGAAACAATTTCTAGGACATTAAAGAACATGGGAAAAGCCTCCGCAGTTTTTGGCCATGTCCAGAAACCATCAAAGGCCTTTCTTGACAGCCCTTTGGAAATTGCTCACAGTTTCTAGTCTTTTAATTTTTTCTTAAATTTTTAGCTCAAAAGAATTTAAAAGAGCAATAGAAAAAGGAATGCTTTTCTAAACCTACCCAACCCCAATAAACCCTAAAGCAATATATCTTACATATCAAAATTGAAAAAATAAACTAGAAAACACATTTTGTGATAGATGACGGGAAAAACCAGCAATTAGAATATGACATATTCTACATAAAAGTCATATTTCCATTACCAGAAACCCATTCCCTGCCATTTCCTTTTTCTTGTTTTGTATACTTGGGGACAAATTGTATAGAGAAAAGAAAGAGACGAAAAAGAATTTCCTCCTCCTAGATGTGCAGTGGAATTTCCTCAGTGGTGCAAGAGGATAAGAAATTTTAAGCATGCAAGGAGGTCTAACCCCCTTGCATTTGGTTGATTGAGGTTCACTTTTCAGTTCAATAATTGAAGAAGCATTGCTAGTTTATATCTTACCTAGTTAATGGTTTTCACCCAAGTTTAAGGAGGCATATTCACAATTCAAGTGATCCTTCTGTCTTTCTTGGTCACCAAAGGAATTTACAACAAACCATAATTGCTTACAAGTTTTTTTTTCACTTCGTAAATGTAAAAACTGATTTTTGGTCATTATTCCTCATTTTCAAATTTCTGGTTTAAGTAGTCTAAGTGGGCACATAAACTAAATGAGGAAATAAACCCATGCCTTTACTTTCCTTTACTTGCTTCACCTATATATTTGCTCAATTTATTTTGAGGTTGATAAATTATTAACCAATATGAAATACTTTATGTATATCCATAGTAAACTAAGCTATAACCCTTATATGCTTAGTGTGCCTCATGTGTGCCTTACCCTCTTCCTTGTTTTTTAGTTTGCCCAAAATCAAGTGGCCACTCTACACCTATTTGGCCTAATTTCCCTATCTTAGTGAGCATTGCTTTGTAATGAGTTGGCTTGTTTCCTAGGGTTTGTCCTTTTAGGTCCCTTACCTCTTAAAGGTCATCTTTCCTCCTAGTTGGTGAGTGTAGTTCTATTATTCCTCACTCCTAGGTGAAGGGCATGCCTTTTTCCTCCTTAGGTTAGTGGAATCCTTCAACATTATAGAAACTCCATAGGATAGTTCCCTTCAACCTTCTCCTTCATAGAAAAATGATGCTCTTGTTGTTTCATTCTAAACCTTTTTATTCCAAGGGAAGGTTGTTAAACCTTTCCCCTCTTGAGGAAATTTGATTCCTTTGTTTTTTTAACCTTTTCCCCTTAAACTTCTCTGAGCTAGACTGCCCATGATCTTTATTAAGGCCTCTGCTATTTTTATTTGTTGGGGTCGTACAATATTTATTCACCCTGATGCCCTTTGACTTGTATTCATATTGCTCAACCTCACCCTTTTGTGCAACATAAGCCTTGATAGGAGGTGTGCTGATTGAATTGAATTGCTTTTAAGCTAAATTTGAAACATCTTGCTTCTTTGGAGAAGGCAGCACTGGTGCAATCACACTCTGTAGCTTTTGTTCTTCCATTTTTGGATGAGCCAATGATTCAGTATACATTTTAGCATGTGCACTCCTCTCATCCTTATCTCCAATCTGCCATTTATCCATATTCTTATAGGTAGGTATCTGAACAATGACTCACATCACCATCCTGCACAAAAACTTCGGTGTCATAAGCACACTTGCTATTGGAATTTAATTCATGATACATAGCTCTACAATCCTAGTGAGCAAATCCCTTACTAAAACTGATTAAACACCTCTCAAAATATTGCACTGTTTAGACTAAAAAACCTACACTATACTCACTAGTGAAAACACTGCATTAAATGGAAAAAATCCCAACAATGGATAGTTATGTGTTAATCTGCATAAATATTAGAATTTTGGAAATTGTAACATCATGTAGATAGCAACACTAGATCACACATAAATTTATTACTCAGATAAGAAGTTACAAAACCAATAGCTCAAAACTAAATGTCTCACACACTCCCCATGCCTTTCTTTTATAGAGTATGAAAGGCTATATGGTTTACAGAGATAACTTCTCCAATGGCATGCCTAGATTAGCAGAAGAAACCCATAACCCATCTAGTGTTGTGCCTCAAATAAGAGAAGAAACCCTAACCCCAACCTAGCCCTCCCTGTATAGACAATGTTGCCTAAATTAGAGCACACACTAAAGAAGACTAGATGCATCTTCTTTCTTGGAGATAATACCCTACCTAATCATGGATATTTCTTGATCCATGTGCCCCATCTAAACATATAACACCAACTAACTAAAGATCAGAAAGGCATGTTCTAAATATGGGAAAAGCTAAAGATAACCCTGTTTCTAAGGATAGCACATGCATGCTGTAATTTTTAAAGCATGCATGCGCCTCTAAAGGAGAATGACATTTGGAGCAGGAAGGTAAAGCCAACCTTGCTTTGCAAGAAATTTGTTCACCAAACCAAGGCGCTCCCTTTTTCATCTTGATTTTCCAGAATCTTCAATGTGTACAACTTAAATTGATGGCATCAGCAAGGTACCAATACTTGGCATTGTCTTAATTTGCCTTTTGTTTTATGCAAGTAGATGAAGCGCTTATTGCTATAGGATGAGCACGCTTTACAAAAAGCCTTGGGCTTGAGAATGTAAATGTTCTTTTCTTAATGAGAATTTGGTCTCTTTCTACTCTATGTATGATAAAATTTGCAAGGCTGTAAGATATAAATATTGGTCACATCCATATGATTATTTGTGGGTGTTTCTTTCCATGCTAAAAACACCTCGCAGGATTGGATTTTTTATGAGATTCCATTTTTTTGTTGATTTAGATTAATGTATTTAGTTAAAGAGGTTGTGTCCCGGTTGATGAGCATATGCAATTTATTGATGCAAATGGAAGCACGGTTAGTACAATTGATATCTTCCCTGACTTCTAAAGTTTCTATTTAAATATTCATCTTATGTACCATTTAATAGCAATAGGACATGCACTTGAGTTATTTAGTTATCGGCGAATTTTTGTTTATGATCATATATTGGTACAGTCCAACAAGTTTGTTAAATCCATCCTTTCTTTCAACTGATTATGGAGTTCTTTTTTCTAAATTGCATATGTTCCTCATGTATATTGTATTGGAGATGCAAATGGGAAATTGACGCTTGCTCATACTGCTAGTGCACAAGGCATCTCATGAAAGTAGTTGATTGTGTGTTTAAAACTGGTTTACATTCTAGGAGTCATGTAATGTTAGCTTCCTCTTGCAGGTTTGGAAATTAATATCTAATTTTATTTTAGTTTTAATACTTATGAAACTTTATATTACAGTCATTGAGCAGATTTCTGGGAGGGACAATGTCCCTAACCACTTGAGTATTCCAGCAGCTTGCTTCATGCATCCAAAGATTAGTATGGTTGGCTTCACAGAGGTAAAATGAAGAAGCTATGTTGTGCTTTTTCATCCATGTTGATTCCTTGATTACTCGATTGAGGGAACATAAAAAATGCATTAAAATAGTATATATTTATAAGATTGCAGTAACTGTGGTTATTCTGCATAATGAAAGAATACAAAATAATTAATGTTTTCCATTTAGGCCTTAATTCCTCATAACATAAATTGTGATTGGATATTGATTGATCCATATTCTTTTTAGATGATCAATATGAGTGTTTATATGGTATGTTGTATTCCATATATTGAATTTCAAAAGGCACTATTACTTTTTGATTTTTTTTTTCTATATGGAGTAGTTTTCACAATCTTAATTATTTTGAGCCTTTGCTTCAATTGTGAAATGACAATTGGCCTTGTAATATGATTTTCTTTCTTAACACATGTACAATATCCACACAAATGCTCACAGGTTGTAGAAACCTTAAGCAGGTACCGACCATTATCAATTAATTCATTGACCTAAGTTAAAATTAATGAGAAGAGTTCTCAACTCTTGGAGCCCTCATTCTTTGTAAATTTGAAACTACGTAGTTATATACTTATTTTTTACCTACCAAGCATAAGCATTTTCTTTCTTACCTTCTCTGTGTATAGGCAAATATTTGGCTATCCAAGTAAATGAGGTTGACTGAGTAGCATTTCAGAATGCATTGGGTGTGGATTTTTCCATGCAATTCAAAGTTATTAGTTGGAGCATTGTATTTTATCTCAAGTTCTCTTACCGAAAATTCTCCCTTGGGCCTTTTTCTATATCAGAAACACTTCAGAAGTGGACCTATTTTGCAAATACACTAAGAATTCATGGGACATATCTCCTGTCATTTCTCAAAAATAGATATGTTTGAGAGATGTTTCTAGGGTACTTCGTAGTTGTTTCAAGCTATTTGGCACATTTCTTTATTTCTTTTTCATTATTTTTACCACTGAACACAAATAAATAAATTTTTTCCCAAACACTAAAACATATGTAATCTTTAGTAAACTCAGAATGTATTTTTTACATTTCCTACATACATAGATATAATACATTTATAGAAAATATGTATTCATTTACTAAAGTATATTTTTATATGGAAATATAAATTTCTACCTAAATTAGCCCTAGGGGTTGTCTTAATTGTTTGTTGTCAATGCAATTTGGAATTTTGCTAGTTCCATGCCAAAAAATTATTGGTTCAAACCCCTGGGTTAGGTGTAGTAATGTATGCCGATGGGTTACTAGAAACACCATCAATGAATGTGAGAAAACATCCCTTGAGTTTCCTCATGAGGTTTTCCTTGGGAAAAAGAGTCCAACCCAAATTAATGATAATCATCACTTAGAGAATGAACCATAGTTACCAAATTTAATTCAATTCTAAATTTAGATGATAGAGGACTAATCTCTTGCTAGATGACAAAGGACTAATCATGTCTCATGAGGAAACCTAGGATATTTCTGTGTGGATTGCCTTACAAGAATTTTTATTACCATATTGGATGACAACATAAATCAGGTTTGTCTTCTAAAAACAAGAATGCTCTATTATCTAAATATATTTTAAAATGATGCATGAGAGAATATCGATATTTTTGCATGACTTGTTACTTCTGCTTCTTTATGATGAACCTGCAAGTTGACAAGAATTCCTACTTGCAGTTTCTACAGGTTCTACCCGTTATTTGCTAGATGATAGAGGACTAATCACGTCTCATGCGCAAACTCCAAACCTGTGATATTTATGTGGGGAATGCCTTACAAGAGCTCTTATTACCATATTGAATGCCAATATAAATCAGGTTTGTCTTCTAAATACAAGAATTCAGTGTTGGTATCTTCAAATTTTAAATTCATATCAAAAGTAAGGTCCCTATTCGCATATTAAGTTGCCTTTCTATGAGCAGTATATAAAGATATATTATCATGAGATGTAATGTACCATTTTTACAATTTATGCAATTTTAGTGCAGCCTTGATGTTGGTTGGTATTGTACTTGATTTAGTTGGATAATTTGTGGATGGAAAGATCCTCTAGATTATACTTTAAATAAACCTTTTTATCTGTGATGTTTAAAAGATTCAGTGATATAAATGATATTGAAGGTGGATTTAATATTGGTTTTAGATTGTAGGTACCCATCATTTTATTCCATTATTTCTGTGCAGGAATACAAACGTAGAAACCAATGGATGCGTATTATACTAAGCTTCTACTTTTTTGGTAAGAAAGCTATACATTTATCACCTCCTTTTTTGAGGTCACAAATAAACTTTGGGATGCTCAATTTACCAAGGAAGTAATGATCAGTTAACCTTAAAGTACGTAAGAGGAGTTGCCATTTTTGGGTCCTTTTTCCAATGAGAAAAACATTTTTAGTTGTGATTCTCACATGTATGATAATAATTCCCTCTCTTTTGGCCAAGTCTATGACTTTAAGAGTGCATGAACTTCGGCTTAATATTAGTTCTTGTACAAATTTAAAGCTTATTTCACCCCTTTCGTTTTTAACGATCCAATTATGCTCAAGTTTCTTATTTTTAATTATCAAAGAAAAAAATGTTATTTTAGAATAAAATGATTTTTTCAATTACTAATGGGCTGATGCACAATCATGGACTCCTTTAAAGACACTTTAGATGCCACATAATACTAGAATAAACGGAAAACTATGACTTTAGGTGATAATTAGGGGTACTTCCCTAACTTATTTGAAGATGAAGTAAAAAGAGAAAATATAGGAAATTGAATCAACTTTCATAATATATAGCATTTATGTAGAGAGAATGTGTGTAAATGATTGTAAAATTAGTTTCTGTGAAAGTCAGTTTTCAAATTTTCAGCACATCTTAACATATATGTTTGTGCGGGTGCAACAATATATGAGGTAAATGATATAAATATGGGATAAAATCTTGCAGACATATAAAGGACATATGGGCCTAGTGCAACACTATTTATTCATAATTTTTCATGAATTATTATTTTTTTTATTAATTATTGAAGTCACAAAAGCTTGAAATTAAAACCTTATGTGTGGGTGCAACACTTTATGGGCAAAAATTAATGAAATCCTTGATTTATAAATATAAGATCATAGAGATTAATCTTGTTTAGTGGACCATATAGTTTTATTGGGAAATGGTGATGGAAATCAAAATTCATATAACAAACAATTGATGTATGTATTTTCGAAAACTGATGTGTGTCATTTAGAAAAATAATTATAAATAAATAAAACATAGTTTTGAAGGAAAAAATTACATATTCAGAATTGTAATATTGTACTCTACAATATCCTAGATTTTCATAAAAAAATATTGTGTATGTCATAGCAAAACACACCATCTAAACTGAGGATATTGATAGAGTTCTAAAAGACAAGCAATAGCCCTAGTTTGTTTCTCCTAGCCAATAGGTTCGGTAGTCCAAAGCTATTTCCAGACCTAATGCCAAATCTTATTCCTGCCAATTATTTTAATTTTAAAATAACGCATATGCGTTATAGCTTATTCATATCGCATATGTGATATGATAAATCTATAACACATATGCATTTTGTCTTAACTAATTTGGTACGAGAGTAAAAAATAGTAATGGCATATGTATACCATTATAATACCATTTAGACAACACTATGATGGACACAAATAATTCCTCTTTTTAATGATGAACAAAGCCATGGGCTATGCATCCAAGAAAATAGGGTTGTGCACCATCATCATCATCATCATCCTCATCCTCATCCTCATCCTCATCACCCTCATCCTCCTCCTCATAATCATAGTCATCATCCTCCTCATCATCACTATCATTGCCCATCATCATCTTCATCATCACCCTCATTCTCATCATCATCATCATCATCACCCTCATCCTCATCAGCATCATCATGGTCATCATCATCATCATCATCATCATCATCATCATCTTCATCGTCACCCTCATCCTCATCCTCATCATCACCCTCATCCTCATCATCATCCTCATCATCACCCTCA
>LPNX011022410.1:46463-78056 GCA_001517045.1 Pseudotsuga menziesii
GATTACTTGGAGTATTTCCAAAACTAAACCTTCATGGCTACCTGTAAGTAATATGTGGGCTGAATGGAGTCTTTGGGGATATTGTTCATAATGCATCCGTTAGGGTGTGACAGAGATTGGCGCCCTAAGGTCACTTTTCAGGAGTTCCTGCTTCCTTTGGGTATTTTGCCACCGTAATGGTTTGATCTAGGTGTTGGATTTTCACCTGATGGTTTGTCAATTTGGGAGAGTGGATCCTAATTATTATAGTCACTCAAGTGCTTTTGATACAGCTTGACTGATCATACGAACCGCAGCCAAGTGCAAAGCATACACACCAGAGTCTTGTCAATTTTAGTAAATTTTGAGATGGGTGTTCTTGTTAAAAAGAAAACCCTCCAGGAACCTCTTTCGATCCAAGTGGATCTCAATAGGGGAATCAAGGAGGGGCTAATTTTAAAATAGTTGATGAAACAAATGATTAAAAGGAAAGCACAGATACACAATTCCGTTTTTCTAATTAGTCCTACCAAGCATCTCTTTCCCCTTTCGGGTCAATCGGGAAGTCGTGGGTTAAGTATTAAGATTAATTTGAAATATCAAATATGGAATATGAAATTGATAATAAAACAAAGTATACTACCCTGTAGATTAGAACTACGATATTTTGCAAAAAAAAAGGAAACAAAAGCAAAAAGGAAACATTGACACAAATCCCCCCAGGGGGGATGGTGAATAGGCTCGAAAGAGCCTATTCAAAATGACCTTTTATTTTTGTTAGAAAAAATTTACAATATCAACAAATTAAAATTGATACACTTTGGTCCTTATTATCTAGGATCCAAAGGCTTACAACAAGCTTGCAACAAGCTAGAATTAAAACACAGTGGGGGGGAAGCTCTCGAGAAGATCCAATTCGTCCAAGAGTCGAAAATTTGGTAGAGTCTCCTTCCCTTTTTTTTTATACCTGCTAAAAAATAGTGAGCAATTAAAATCAAATGTGCCCAAACACACTTTGAAAGTGTTTTGGGTCACTACACTAGTTACCAAAAAAAACTAAAGTAAAATTTTGTTAAGTTGGGGTAATCTAGTTTTGGAAAAAGGAACCAAGGAAAGCAAGATTTATATTGGATTTCTGTTTGGGCAGACAATAAGATGTGCACTTTTATTTTAGAATATGAAACTTTAAACTACAGCAAAGGAAACTACCTTAAAAGCAAGCTACAATTTTTCATTAAAATGCTTGCAAAAAGAGGATAATTTCAGCTAGATCTCTTAAAATATAACTTTATAAGCAAAATGGAACTGAGATATAAAATTAAGAAAGGATCTGACTAACTAGATCTATATGAAATTTTCTTTATGAGACAGATCTAAGCAATAAGATTCCTTAATAGTAACCAATTTGAAGAGAAATTAAGATTTTGAAGGTGGAAGAGGAGGAGAGAAATGCTGGTAGCCTTGAAGATCCACCGTGGAGCTTTCATGTGGAATGTCGAGGGACTATGCCTTTGGAAGGTTTTGGAGAGAGTGAAGAAGCAAACTAGATCAGCATCCTCTCCAATCTAGGAACTTGCAACTCAGCTGAAATCGAAGACTTGCCGAAATACTTGTGAAATCCAATTAGTACATACACAGAGATTCAGAATAACATGCATATAAACTTATAAAACATGATGAATCTAGATCTCTAAACATGCATCAAAGGAAAGAGATGGCCAATAAACTTATTGAAAAACACCTTTCCTATCAAGATTATAGTAAGCTTATTATCAATCTTAGCAATGAATCCAAAAGCAATCAACAAATTATGAACATAGATACATGTTACCTCAGTAAAAAATGGCAATGATCATCCACAAATACAATGGCATAACACTATCTTGCCTCCAAAGATTCTCTTTATTTCAAATTAACAATAACAATAGTACAATAGAAGTAACACCTCAATCCCAGTTCTAACTAGCATGGAAGAGGGAGCATGAGCTTTATTTATACAAAAAAAGGAGATCCAGCCTAGGGGGCACAAATCCCAAGGAGATAGTCCATTGTAGCTGAAGGAGATTCCATCAATGCATGATCTGTGTCTAGCTGAGCCAGATATGAGTCTCATTGAGTGCAACTGCCAATCGGGGGGCTGATCTGATTGACCCCTCAACCTTTTTACTGAAGCATCCACCAAAAATCATCCAGACGAGCCCAAACATGTGGAGGAGAGAGAGAGGGTGCAATTCCCCATAAAGGATGCTAAAGATCAACTCTGGCTCTGTCCAGATCACCTCCTTCAGTCAAGGATTTGTTAGATCCAGTTAATCTGGTTCAGATCTAACTAATTTCAATCAAATCGGCTAAGAATCCACTGATCTATGATTTTGGATTTGCTCCATTATTTGTCAATTTATTAATTAAAATAATCAATAATTGATTTTTGGGCCTTTTTGACCCGAGTGATGAAAAATCACTCAAAACTAGGAAATAGTGGGTCCATGGGTTTACATGGTGCTCTTAGCTTGAAAATGAGCACCTACATGACTGAAACTGATTATTTGGCCCAATTTTATTACAAAATCAATTTTTCTAATTAAATTATTAAAAAATAGCCTAAGTTTTGGAAAAAATAAATTTTAATAAAAAACACTGAAAAAATTAAAAAAATTAAAAAATGAAAAAACCTAGGGGGACTTAGACATGTTCATATGACTCAACCATGATGCCTAGCATGTTATACATTGACACATAAACTCTAATAACCTCAATAGGCCTAAATTCCAAGCCGACCACCCCAACTTTGGAGGTATGGAGTGAAAAACTCAGAAATTATCAGTTGTTTATTCAACAACCAATAATAACCAAGGGAAAAAACACCCTGGGCTGATCGGATTGACAAATAAAGTCTAAGATACTGATTATTTTATAGACACTATCATGCTATGACATTTATTACAATTCCCACATGGGGTATGAACATGTGATATAGTACAACAAGCACTTCCCAGAAGTACTTCCAAAGGTCTTCTGAAGTCCGAACAAGTTACCCTTGTTTGGTTCACCAGGCTCACTTGATAAAAAAACCACCAAGTACAACTTAGGTGGTAACAAAATCCAAGTAAATCTCTTTGTTGGGACATCGTTGCTAGTGAATGTAGGGCACAGAGGCTGCACGGGGTAATCATTCCTCACTGATGTCATTAACGCGCCTCGTCCATCCCCCTATACCAAATATTTAGTTATGACCTAATGAGATAGTTTAATACTCTAGGCCGCTGGTATTAGAGACCCCTCTGCAAATATTTCATGTAAGTCTTGTTGTTTTATTTTACCATTTTAATCCAACCATTCATGAAATCAAAAAATGATCTTCCAATCCAATTTAGGAATTTTTTTACAGTATCATCATCATCACCCTCATCATCATCATCATCATCATCACCCTCATCCTCATCCTCATCCTCATCATCATCATTATCACCCTCATCCTCATCATCATCCTCATCCTCATCATCCTCATCATCATCACCCTCATCCTCATCCTCATCATCATGGTCATCACCATCATCATCATCTTCATCGACTCCCTCATCCTCATCATCATCACCATCCTCATCGTCATCATCATCATCATCATCATAATCCTCATCCTCCTGCTCCTCCTCCTCATCACCCTCATCACCATCATCATCATCTTCATCATCACCATCATCTTCATCATCATCACCATCCTCCTCCTCCTCCTCCTCCTCATCATCATGGTCATGGTCATCATCATCATCATCATCATCATCATCACCCTCATCCTCATCATCATCATCATAGTCATCATCCTCCTCATCATCACCATCATTGTTCATCATCATCTTCATAAGCATAGATAAATGTAAATTGCATATATTTAGTGAGCACTAAATCGCATATGCGTTATATCCCATATGCACTAAATCACATATGCATTTTGGAGAACATGTAAAAAACCTGCCTGTTCATTAAAAATCATTGTATCAAAATTGCATATGCGTTTTGGAGAACATGTAAAAAACCTGCCCGTTCATTAAAAAGCATTTTATCAAAATCGCATATGTGATATATCGGAGATGCGTTATATCGCATAAGCGATATGTGTTTTATATAAAATGTTGGCTGGCGTGCTGTGGGCCAGGTTTATTGTATCAAAAGACATAATTCATCTGAACCCGCACACAGAGAACTGTTCAACATGCAATTTTTTATCATTACTTACATAATTCCATAGTTTTGTACAGGTTTGGGTGGATTTCAATGGGGAATGTACATAATAGAGGATGAAAGTCAGCAAGGATGGTGCTTACACCAGAAGAAGTAGAAAATAAAAAAGAAAAAAAGACAAAAGACTCAAGAAATCGTCGACATTCATTACATGAGAAAATAGTTCCCATTCCCCCTCAACAGATACCTGACGTAGAGGCTGAGGAATATAATGCAACATTAAAGGAATATCGTTATATTGAAGTTGATATTATTGATCCATTAGTAAATGAACAATCTTATGAAGAGTTCAATAATTATGTTACTCCCGATGCAAATGTGACTCAGCAACAACCATGTTTGGTGGTTCAATCTCCTAATCAAAATTATGAGCCTGTAGTGGATGTAAACGTCACTCCATCATTTCAAACGACAACGAATTTTGCATCAAAATGAAAGAGAACTCCTAAACAAATACAAGTGGATGAGAGCGAATTGAATTCCATGGAAGGTAAGGTGGCTAAACGCACTATCCTTTGTCATTGTTCTCAAATAATGAAATAATTTTTTGATAACAAATCCAAAGCCGGTAAATGCCAATTGTTTTTAGCTTTTCTTAAATCTAGAAATATGGCAACTGTTAGAAGAAATTTAGGCATAACAACAATGAAGAATATCGAATCAAGTAATCACATTGTTAAATTTCTTACTGCTGCATTGACATCGATTGGTAAAAAAACTCATTCACAAGACTGTAATGTGGCTCGTCGTGTATTGGCTAAATCAATTGTATGTAGATCCACCAGACAATGTTATTTACTTAAATGCACATCACAAATTGTGTCTTTGCATCCAAAGACACTTAAAAAGTATTCAGTAAGAAGAGACTACCTTGATGTAGAGGGACAAATGGAAACATTATGGGCATTTAGTGGTAGATTGCCCCACAAAGACATGAAGTTAGTCGAAGCAGTGAAGGGCCTAGTGCAAACGTTTTGGCATGATAACACTAGGCCTTCTTCTAACACGAAGGATGTGTTAAACATTGTATGGGTTCTAGAAACACTAAACCTCATGTTAAACATTATCTTGAACTGATAGAAACTCAATTGTTCGAGATGTTTAAAGTTTCCCATGTAGAGCTAAGGCTCGGGAAAAGATATTTTGAAAAATGAAATCCTTGGTATGTTAGCATCAACACCATTTGGAACACTTGTTGTTGTAGATACCACATAGAGTTTGACCTATATTACCATACATTTGCGCATATACGTTGTTTATTACATCCTAACCATGTGCAGGAATGCTCAAGTACAGTACCGCCAATGTCATCCAGATATTTCATCCATAGCATAATGTGTCTAAGGCAAGATGGGAAGACACATTACTTAAAACAAGGTGTAGACAGTTCTTGCAAAAATTGTGGTGGGCTATCATTATGGTCTGATTGCATCCATCAAAGTGAAGATCAAGCATTTGGTAATGCAATTGTTGCGAAGCAAAACTATCAGTATGAGACATATCAGCTACATGATGGGAAAGAAAGCAGGAAGATTAAATTGGTGACTTCACAGGTAAATTGTTGAATGATGACATATTAATATTCATGTACACATTTTTTATTATGTGGTTTATTGACATATTAATAGTCATGTACCAGGTGCAAGTATGTGATTTTATTCTAGAGTTTCATGGAAAGATCCAAATGTACATTCAACATGTCGATATGGCACGGTGGCAAGATGAGAAATTCAGAATATGTCAAGACACCTTCCGTTTTGGAACAATACTATCAGTGGTTGACTTTGCAAAAAATTACACCCTACAACCAAAAAATGAAATTCAAAGTCAATACTATCACTCAGAGCAGGTGAGCATAATGGTGCATATCACATATCGACATGGGCAAGATAGTAATGAAGAGAAACATGTGATATTGAAAGAAAGTCACTTCTACATAAATGATGATCGCACCCATGAAATCCATTACATGCAACATTGATTTAAATTATTCTATGATCATGTGATAGCTATGGATATACCATTTTATCGTCATTTCATTTGGTCAGATGGTTGTACTAGACAGTTCAAGAATGCACGTGTATTTGAATGGTTGTGTTTGTTGCAGATAAAATACAAGGTGCCACATGTATGGAACTACTTTGAAACTGGTCATGGAAAAGGAGAAGATGATGGTGCTGGTGCATGCATCAAAACTACCCTTCGAAGGGAAGAGATTAAGTTTACAGGTGCTCACCTTTGAGACGTTGCATCTATAGTAGAATGGTGTGCATCTGTCATGGGAGAACAAGCAATAAGGAAACAATTAGTGCGAATAATATTCTAGGAGGTGACAAATGTGGACCGATCACAAACACATCGGGTGAACACAGTGCATGGAACTCGACAGTTTCATTCAATTAGAAACTCAGAAAACTCGATCCTACAAATTTGGAGAATATTGAAGGCTTGCTTTTGCAGTTCATATAGCATTGGTGAATGGATGATTGTGAGGATACAGATACCGTTGATACATGGGATAGAGTGACACTTGGCACCAATTTCAATGGGGTTAATGAAATAGACCATTTGGAAGATGATCAAACACATATTTCTACAGACTATTATCACATATCGAATCTTATACAAGCAGGTACATGAGTAGTACCTAAATAAGAAATGTCATTTATGTATTGTTTACTCGACCTATGTAGAATTTAATTTATGTAGAAATTAGAAATGAAGACCTTATTTACAAAATGTATTGTTAACTCGACCTATTTCTTTTCACAGGTCAGATATATGCAGTGGTTGCCCCAAAAAATAATGAATGGTGTTCTGACTATTGGTTGGCACGTTGCTTAGAGGGGAAACAAACCATTCTAGACCCTGTTATAGATGATGAAAATATTGAATTCCCAACCGGCTCGATCGTTATAAAAGGGGAGTACTTGACACTTGTAGCACAATAGAAAAGGAAGGGTGGGTATGTATATCATGATTATAGACCAGGAGCTATTGTATACCACTTCACAAACCTATTAGTTGGTATAATCATCAAGCTATGTACACTTGGTCACAAAAATAGGTCACATGTACAATACTTGCTACCTCATATAGAGCACTAAATATTGATGGACACCATCGGCACCAGAGATTATCTGGATGGCCTACTTGTATGAGTGCATTGTCACGTGCGTTATTTAACCTTTAAAGTGAATTCTGAAGCACAATTTCAATTATTTAGCCTTACTTTATTCCCAATGTAATAAATCTGTGATTGACAGATACCATTCATAGACATAATATTATTCAGAGGATACCAGACACTATAAACACAATCCTACAACCTCGGGTGAGTTATCTATAAATCATGTTTGCACATTTTCATTGGTTTCTCTTTTCTTTCTTATGATGTTACTAATGTCTATCCTTTCGTGTTCCTAGGATACAAGCACCATCTATGACACATTGGAGGCACCAAGAATGGTGTCTTTAGACACCACCAAATAGATTTCAGAAAATAACAAGCTCTCTAGTTGTTGAAATTTACATTTCTTGATGTTTTGAGTTTAATATACATTTAATTATATTGCCATGTACAAATAGGAAACCAACTACGCTTACATTATCACCAATACTTGCATGCACCAACTAGGCTTTCATGAACACGAATTTACATGCACCAACTAGGGTTGACAAGGTATGAGATGGAACTAGGGTTTAGTGAGCAATTTGGAAGTTAAGAGAGGGAACTAGAAACACATGATCATCAATACTTGCATGCACCAACTAGGATTTCATGAACACCAATTTTCATGCACCAACTAGGGTTGACAAGGTATGATATGGAACTAGGTTTTAGTGAGCAATTTGCAAGTTAAGAGAGGGAACTAGAAACACATGATCACCAATATTTGCATGCACCAACTAGGATTTCATGAACACCAATTTGCATGCTCCAACTAGGGTTGACCAGGTATGAGATGGAACTAGGGTTTAGTGAGTAATCTGCAAGTTAGGAGAGGGAACTAGAAACACATGATCACCAATACTTGCATGCACCAACTAGGCTTTCATGAACACCAATTTGCATGCTCCAACTAGGGTTGACCAGGTATGAGATGGAACTAGGGTTTAGTGAGTAATTTGCAAGTTAGGAGAGGGAACTAGAAACACATGATCACCAATACTTGCATGCACCAACTAGGCTTTCATGAACACCAATTTTCATGCACCAACTAGGGTTGACAAGGTATGAGATGGAACTAGGATTTACTGAGCAATTTGCAAGTTAAGAGAGGGAACTAGAAACACATGATCACCAATACTTGCAAGCACCAACTAGGCTTTCATGAACACCAATTTGCATGCACCAACTAGGATTGACAAGGTATGAGATGGAACTAGGGTTTACAGAGCAATTTGCAAGTTAAGAGAGGGAACTAGAAACACATGATCGCCAATACTTGCATGCACCAACTAGGCTTTCAAGAACACCAATTTGCATGCTCCAACTAGGGTTGACAAGGTATGATATGGAATTAGGGTTTAGTCGGGAATTTTCAAGTTAGGAGAGGGAACTAGAAACACATGATCACCAATACTTGCATGCACCAACTAGGCTTTCATGAACACCAATTTGCATGCACCAACTAGGGTTGACAAGGAATGAGATGGAACTAGGGTTTAGTGAGCGATTTGCAAGTTAAGAGAGGGAACTAGAAACACATGATCACCAATACTTGCATGCACCAACTAGGCTTTCATGAACACAATTTGCATGCTCCAACTAGGGTTGACAAGGTATGAGATGGAACTAGGGTTTAGTGAGCAATTTGCAAGTTAGGAGAGGGAACTAGAAACACATGATCACCAATACTTGCATGCACCAACTAGGCTTTCATGAACACCAATTTGCGTGCACCAACTATGGTTGACAAGGTATGAGATGGAACTAGGGTTTAGTGAGCAATTTGCAAGTTAGGAGAGGGAACTAGAAACAATGGCCATGTACAAATCAGAAACCAACTAGGCTTTCATGAACACCACTTTGCATGCTATCACTAGGGTTGACAAATAATGAGATGGAACTAGGGTTTCCTTCAACCAATTTAGGGTTTGTAGGGTATGATGTATGTTAGTATGGTATAATGTTAGTATCATAGGGTATGATATGGTATATATTACACATGCATGCATGCCTTAGTGTTATGGTATATTGTTAGTATGTTATGTTATGGTTTGTTATTGTATGTTAGTATTGTAAATGTATGATATGTTATGTATGATGTATGGTATTGTATGATGTTATTGTATGTGAGTATGGTAAATTTATGGTATGTTATTGTATGATTTTATGTTATATACATTTAATTACATTGCCATGTACAAATCAGAAACCAACTAGGCTTACATGATTACCAATACTTGCATGCACCAACTAGGCTTTCATGAACACCAATTTGCATGCAACAACTATGGTTGACAAGGTATGAGATGGAACTAGGGTTTAGTGAGAAATCATGCAAGTTAGGAGAGGGAAATATAAACACATGATCACCAATACTTGCATGCACCAACTAGGATTTCATGAACACCAATTTGCATGCACCAACTAGGGTTGACAAGGTATGAGATGGAACTAGGGTTTGGTGAGCAATCATGCAAGTTAGGAGAGGGAACTAGAAACACATGATCACCAATACTTGCATGGACCAACTAGGCTTTCATGTACAACAATTTGCATGCACCAACTAGGGTTGAAAAGGTATGAGATGAAACTAGGGTTTAGTGAGAAATCATGCAAGTTAGGAGAGGGAACTAACACATGATCACCAATACTTGCATGCACCAACTAGGCTTTCATGTACAACAATTTGCATGCACCAACTAGGGTATATGGAACTAGGGTTTAGTGAGCAATTTGCAAGTTAGGAGAGGGAACTTGAAACACATGATCACCAATACTTGCATAGATCACCTAGGCTTTCATGAACACCAATTTGTTATTGTATGTTAGTATGGTATGATGTTAGTGTCATAGGGTAATGTAGGGTATGTTATTGTGTGTTAGTATGGTATGATGTTAGTATCATAGGGTATTGTCATTAGAGGAAATTTCAACTCAAAATGGGCCTTTCAACTTTTATTCAAATTCCATGTCCTCATGTGCTAGCCAATGAAATTGCTTTAAATTTGAAATACCGTATAGGTCTTAAACACTTTTTTAATATAAATTTGGGGATAGGTATCATAAAAAAAACTACTTTTTTTGTTTGTATTTTTGACATATCTCCCTGTGTTTTTACTCAAATTTCGATCGGGAGAGCTCGTTAGATGCGAAATTAAATTCTGCATCCAACGAGTACCCACTCGGCATACTTTCGACGGACCCTGCTACCCCAAAAACAAGAAATACCTGAAAAAACGGAATGATAACATTATCATTCCATTTTTTCAGGTATTTCTTGTTTTTGGGGTAGCGGGGTCCGTCGAAAGTATGCCGAGTGGGTACTCGTTGGATGCATAATTTAATTTTATCATTCCATTTTTTTAGGTATTTCTTATTTTTGGGGTAGCGGGGTCCATCGAAAGTATTCCGAGTGGGTACTCGTTGGATGCAGAATTTAATTTCGCATCCAACGAGCTATCCCGATTGAAATTTGAGTAAAAACATGGGGAGATATGTCAAAAATACAAACAAAAAAGTAGTTTTTTGCTTTTCTTCCTCCAAAATTAATAAATATTATTTTATTATTTTAACTATTATTTTATTAATTCATTTTAGGAGGCCCATTTTGAGTTGAAATTTCCTCTAATGAGGGTATGATACGGTATATAATACACATGCATGCATGACTTAGTGTTATGATGTTAGTGTATGGTATATTACAATGGTATGGTATGTTAGTATGGTATGATGTTAGTATGTTATGTTATGGTATGTTAGTATGGTATGATGTTAGTGTCATAGGATATTGTAGGGTATGTTATTGTATGTTAGAATTGTAAGATGTTAGTATAATAGGGTATTGTAGGGTATGATATGGTATACATTACACATCCATGCATTACATAGTGTTATGATTGTTAGTGTATGTAATTTAGTTAGTGTATGGTATGGTTATGATGTTAAAAAGTTGAGGATAGCCATAATGTTAAAAAGTTGATGAGTCGTAAATTCTTCTTTTAAGTATTGGAAATTCATAAGTTAGCACACATGTGAACCACACATATCATGTTCTAATATCAACTCAACCATATCATGTTCCAAGATCAAGTCAACCATATATGTATAAATTGGAACCTTTCTTTATATTATATATGTATAGAAATAATGTTACAAAAATTGTCATGCCACATGGCCATAATACAAAATAGTGGATCAAAAAGTACATATGTGTGTATATGAACAAAAAGTTACATCTATGTATGCCCCCTATACATTTATTCTAGTTATCCCCCCTTTCATTTCCACTGCCAATGTCTTCGGAGAAGTCTAGCTTTCTTTTTCGACAGCTCACTGGTGATCCCCATCGCTGAACAAGAGGGATAGGTCGCATCAATGGAGACTGTAGAAAAACCAAAATTTTTAAGTTAATTTACCAACCTTTAAAAATTCTATGTGCATTTGTTCAAATTCCAAAACCAAAATAACATTTTTACTTACTGTATGTGAGTAAGTAATGGTGGGTTGTGGTGCCTCACTAATAGTGACCCTGATTGGGTGGTCTTCAAGAACCAATTGCTCACTATCAAGATGCATAAAAATATATATATGCCAATGTCAACAAATATACATGTACCTTGGGGGGGAAGAGGTGGGTCACCAATTTGGGTCTCTTCAAGCACCAAATTAGAGAAAACGATACACAAATGTACAAAGAAAGCGATACATAAACATACCTGTTGGCTTGTCAAAGGTGGGTCATCGATTTGGTGCTCTTCACGCACCGGTGCCTCACTAGGGGCCTACATAAAGTAACATATATGTCAATTTCAGATAAAATAGTGAATCAGAGACATATATACTACATGGACGGAAAATGATGTTACCAAAGAAAGTGAAACATACATGTACCTGGTTGGGGGGAAGAGGTGGGTTGACAACAACCTCTCTTTGGTGCTCTTCAAGCACCACTGTCTCAATAGTTTCTTGCATAAAGTAACATATGTCAAAGCAATACATAAACCTACAAAAACATACAAAGAGAAAGCACCAAATCAGGCAAAGCTATACATAAATGTACAATGAAAGCGATACATAAACTTACCTGCTGCCTTGTCAGAGGAGGTGTGTAATCCGTGGATGGATTAAGTATGAACGAGAAAAAAAGACTTCTACTTGTACTAGCGAATAAGCTCACTTTTTGGACATATTCATCTAACTCATGTTCCTATGTACAAAAGGATAAAGATGCAATTAGACAATTTTAATAAAATAAAAAAGTACATGTTGAATCATTAAAATTATAATTAAAAGAAAGTGATACATAAATGTACCTGTTGGCTCGTGATAGGTGCGTCATTAATCTATTTCTCTTGAAGCACCGGTGCCTCAATAGAATCCTGCATAAAATAACATATGTCAAATTTAGATAATAAAAAGAATCTTAGACATATATACTACATGGACAAAAAATGATGTTTTCAAAGAAAGCAAAACATAAATGTACCTGTTGGCCCTGTGATAGGTGGGTCATCAATTTGGTGCTCTTCAAGCACCGGTGCCTCAATAGAATCCTGCATAAAATAGTGTATGTAAAATTCAGATAATAAAAAGAAACTTAGACATATATATTACATGGACAAAAAATGATGTTTTCAAAGAAAGAGAAACATACATGTACCTGGCGAGGGGGAAGAGGTGGGTCGGCAACAACCTTGCATTGGTGCTCTTCGAGCACCAATGGATCAATGGTTCCATGCATAATGTAACATATGTCAATGTCATATAATACAAAGAAAATGAGACATATACATGATGGACGAAAAATGATTTTCCCAAAGAAAGCGAAACATAATTAAAAGCATATTTAAAGTAATACCTGTGTTTGGGAATCTACCTGTGCATGAGAGGGAATAGGCTGAGATACAATGTACTCATCCTGATCACCCTGCATAAAACATGTTGTATCAAAATTAGGACATATTGAATATTACAATCTATACTATAAATATGTAAATAAAGTTGACACATTAACAAGTATAGTTCTTACCCCTATTGGTGAAGAACCAAACCCATATGCAATATTGACAACCGCATCAATGTTCTCAACATTGATCGATGGACTATGCAACCCTGTTGTGCCATGGGACATTGGCTGTATATTTGTTCACATAATTTTTTAGATAATTAAATAGAAATAAATTGCAAAACAATTGAAAATTTTGATATGAAACAAAATATAATATGAAAATAATGAGTTTTACTTACAAAGAAAAGTAATCCATCCTCTTAGAATTTTGAAGCAGGGCCATAGCATATGCCTTCACACAATGTGCAAGGGTGTGGAGTAACACGACACTCTGAACGCTTTGCATCTCCTTTGTGATATGTAGATGGGCCCGCCTTAGAAGTGCCAGCCCCTTGGTCTACATTGCCTTGGACATCAATCCCATGCTGAAGCAATGTATCTGCCAAGTCAAATAATGCCTCGTCTGTATCCTCAATCACAGGACCCGCAGGAGGATATAGCCAAGGGGTTTTTGGTGTTCGTGGAGGGCATGGCACATGGTTAGGATCCATCCTGGCCCCTTCCCTATCTTGGGGCATCCCATGACCAACACCCTAGAAGCCTAAGATATTGAAGAAGTTAACATGTTTCCCTAGGATGAATTCTACATACAACTTCCTAAGGAAATAAAATGGGATGTCCCTATTCCCATGAGGGTCTTCATCGAAGACCATATACCAAGGATCCATCCAATTGGCCTTTATATTTAGTTCAATGCACCAGTCTATGGAAATGTGTGCTCGACTGGTGGGTGGAACCAATCCGGTGCTAGGGACCCAGAATAATGAAAATAATTGGTCTTTTGTAATTTTAAGGGCTTTGATGTCTTTATAACTCAATCCATCGGAGTAGTATTTCCTCCTGGATTCTCTGTACGAGTTAATGTTGTATAGAGATCCTTGGGATTTGGTAATTGTGTTTGTTATTGTGTCCAATGCATCAGCTAAAGACTCTCTCAAATGATCCCCCCCTCTAATAGATGAGCTAAGGCGCCTCAATGATGCCAAACGTGCAATAATTTGTGAGTTTCAGTCTTGTTCCCCCTCTGGGTTTGGGTTTGGGTTCATGTTTGGGTTAGGGTGTGGGTTAGGTTGTTGTGGGTTAGGTTGTGGGTTATTAGAGGGTGTATTTTTCACACTGTCTTGTTCATTTCTGTTATCTGTTAAGATTTAAACAAAAAAATACAAGTTATTTTACTTAATCATTCTTTTCTTTCATTCAATTTTTTTTATTAAATTTGTTTAAAATAATTATAAAAACTATGAAATTATGGAAAAAAATAAAGAATTGAAAACTAACTGAAATGGATAAGATCATTTACCTGCCATTGGAGCCAATCCACCTCCAACTCGACCTCAAACTCAACCTCCAAAAGCTAAAACACAAATCGCCTTTGTGTTATTTCGCCCACACGGTTTTTCACTCTCCCGATCCTCGACTATGCAAATGATATTTGAGGCCTGCGGCCTCTGTTTTTTTTTTAGTTTTCAATATCGCATATGAGATATATCGCACTTGTGATATAAATCGCATATGCGATATATTGCATATGCATTTTTTAAATGCAAAATGTCGCATATGCCCCATCCTTCTTCCTACCTAAATAATTAAATAAAAGAATTAAAATTTAGTAGTCTATAAGTCACTTTAGTGGATTGTAAGTCACTTTATGTAGTCTATAAAATATTTTTGGTAATGTGAAGCATGCAACTAGAAAGGTTATTTTTCTCATTATGTTTGTGTAAACATATTGTTATTGTTCTGAGCATTTACAAACATGGTTTTGGATCCATAGTAAAGGCCATCCAAACAAATTGAAGGATTAATTTAGTGTGGGAATACAAACAAGATATGCCTAAAATAATGTTATCCAACAAGCATGAACTTGAATAAAGATGAGATGGAGGTTACTAAAATTTCAGTGAAAATTTATGAGAGACGGGTAACAGCAAATGAACTGGACAAAAATTTACAAGAGGAAATAAGAAAACTAGGTAGTCATATTGTCGATAACAAGTAGAGGATGCAATATATTTAGAGCAAATCTTTGTGTAGGTTTCAATCTTTTTTGATTCCAAGCTAGCATGAAAAAATAATTATTTCCTTAAGCTTCTTACTTAAATTACTAGAGATTTCCATTAATAGTGGTGTTAACAACACAAATAGAACATGGATATTTGAGTGACACTCCACAAATTGAAATTTGTGTGAGGCTATGGGAGTCCTTTTTACGTAATGGATGAAGGAATAACCTCTCCGCTTTCATTAGCATGTCGTTGAAGTAGTCACATGTGCAGAGAAATACAAGTGGTGTGATAGAAAAATTAATATTTGAAACATGAACTAGGGCCTTTTATGTTGGCCATTTATTGTAGGTTATGCTTCTTGTAATAATAGAAGATCAAGAAGATTCAGGTGACACTACTCAACTTAAACCTTTTGCGAGGCTATGTGACTCCTTTTTAAATGACCGATGAAGGAATAATCACTCCAATTTTGGCATTTTCATGGTGTAGTCACACGTATATCCAAATAGAGATGGTGTGATAGAAAAAGAAATAAATGAAACTTGAACTAGGGTTTTCATTTGGTTGTTTCTCCTTGGTAAAAAACCTATGTGAAAATACATGTAGAAAGTTACAAATGTTGATAGTTTGTCAAGAAATGGGTTTCCCATCGAGGAGGAATTGGAAACAAATGCAATACATAGGCTTCTTGTGTGGTTTGGTATTGAGGTGGTTTTCTTCCAGAAACTACCTCATTAAGTGCCATTGTTGTTATAGAGTAGTGTTATTGCTTATCTGATTATCTTAGAAAAGTGATTCTCGGATGAGCTCCACCATCACCTGTGCTAGAAAAAATGGTAATATTAAAAGAACTTGTTGATTAAAATCAAGAAAAAACTCTACTGTCTTAATTATTTTGTACACATAATGTTACCTATTACTTTGCATGCATATACACATAATGTTACCTATTACTTTCTTAAATGCGATATATTCATTTTGTAAATATTAAATATCGCATATGCGATACTTCCTTACGAACCTTAGCCTTGTGTTTGGGCTCGAGTTATTCCGAACGTACCATCAATAACGCATATGCGTTCTTGATTTGCACTTCGAAAGTGTGTTTCTAATTTCTTAAGTGGCACTAAAAAGTGGAACCAACTTCATGCAAGTTCCCTAATGTAAATAGAGAACATAAGTGAGACATTTTATACAAAACAAAAATGGATAGATAACACAAGGCATATTTTACAAAACAAAAATGGAACGCAAACACAACTATCATTGGTAATATATAGAATTCTCATTTTGCACTTTTTATGGACAGTTTGTTCTATGATGATACTAACTCTTGTGCACCAAGATGGTTCAAAGAAAGGATTTTGGGGTATCCAACTTAGTCTTGATGTACCATTAGATTAGCATTGGATTCATAGGACGGTTTCCCTCTTTTTCCCTTGGTCTATTCCTTTTTGTTTTATGGTTGATTACCTTTGGCCACATATACTCTATTTAGCCCTACTATATCCTACTTCATCACTTTTTGGTGCAGGCTTGCACTTATAACAAACCCAAGTGATGTTCTAAGTGGCGAGGAAACCTATTTTGGGTCTATGAACACCCTCTATCTTTAGCAAACACACTATATTTACCATTTAATTTGATCAACTACCCTCATTTATTATGCACCTAACACCTTGTAAACCAAAAATTTTCTCGGTCTTACCACAACCTCTATCACAAGGCTTTGCAATCTATTCACAAACTTGTATAGAGAACCCTTTTTTTTACGATTCACCTATAGTTTGGTATTCATCCCCAAGCAGTTTGGGGCCAAAATCCCATGGTTTAATTAAGAAAAGAGGTCCAATGTTCCCCTATTTTGTGGATTGGCAATGTTATGCCGCATAACATCTAGTTATGTATAAATATGTCACTTTTATTTGCATTTTGGTCTCTCTTTTATTAAATATAATATCTCTAGAATCCTTAAGGAAATGGTTGTAGTTATTTTACTTAGTTTTGGGATTTTAGCACATGTTATTGGATCAGACTTGGGTTTCTATCTACATCATCCTTCCCTCTCAAGGAATTGTTCTTATCATTCTTTTCTCCCACTTGGTTTTTCATTGGTCTTCTTCATGATTTTTGGGTTAGAAGGTTGCATCTCAAGGTGATTATGGGGCTCTCCTCTCTTACTCTGGTCATTCCTCCATCTTAATTCTCATCTCAAAAGAATATTTCAACTACAACTTCTGAGGTGAGAGGTGCATCCCTCTAATGAGGGCTTGTTGCATTTATTTTATTTAGTTAGATTTACATGTTAAATTTTTTCATATATACATCTAATTTAGTGACACACCATCCAATTTGTCTAAGCTTGTTTTCTTTTTCTAAATGCAACTATGTAGATAGTGACACACCATCCAATTTCATTGTTGTAGTACAGTTTATCTTCACCTTAAATTTTGATGATCCTGTCACCTTTTCTGATGAAGGTTCAGTGCCATATTTTATAGGGGAAACTTTATCATGCTTGTGAACAGACAACTGCTTAGCTAATTTCCCTTGGTTAAATTTCTTTGAGCCAGACTGCCCATGATCTTTCTTAAGGCCTCTGCTATTTTTGAGTGCTGGGGTTACACATGATTTGTTCACCTTAATTCCGTTTGACTTGTATTCATATTGCTCAGCCTCACCCTTTTGTGCAACATAAGCCTTGATAGGAGGTGTGCTGATTGAATTGAATTGCCTTGAAAATAAATTTGAAACATTTTGCTTCTTTCGAGAAGGCAGCACTGGTGCAGTTGTGCTCTATAGCTTTTGTTCTTCCATTTTTGGATCAACCAATGATTCAGTAGACATTTTAGGATGTGCAATCCTCTCATCCTTATCTCCAATATGCCATTTATCCATATTCTTAGAGGACATTGACTCTTCAAACCATGGATAGGTTCTAAAGAAAACCTTATAAAGGATTGATATGAATCTGAAGACACCCCAAGTTTCTTACTACCTCTTGTTTCTATTGCTTATTTTTGGATCAATTTGTCTCCTTTGACACATTCCTCATTTTCCTTAACTGACTTCTTGTCATTATCAAAGAATTTAGTATAAGATGTTTCATCTGCAGAAATCTTGTATGCATCATCATGTCTAGTCACACTAGTTGCCACTAGATCCACTAAATTAGTTGTGGCCTCTGTAACACATGCAGACATAGCTTCCAAAGCCCAATGAATTCATTTAGAGGGAGGTAGGGAAACTTCATCACTCAGTAGGATATTTCACAAATGATATTTATCAGCCTTTGATGGCAAACACATAGGCCTTTCCATAAAATTTGAATACATATGCCCATGTGGAAAATCACCTTCAGTTTCAAGACTGTTAGAACTTAAGATATACAATGTTTTTCTTATATCATGAATGGGAAAGAGAATGGAAAATGGATGGCATGAGAGTAATGAAATCTAGAAACTGTCTCTAGACAGCTGGGTATACATTTCCAGTTTCTAGAACTCCTTTGGATGCTGGAAACCATTTCTAGGACATTCTAGAACATGGGAAAAGTCTCAGCAGTTTTTGGCCATGTCCACAAACCATCAAAGGAATTTCTTGACAGCCCTTTGGAAATTGCTGGCAGTGTCCAGTTTTTTAATTTTTTCTTAAATTTTTAGCTCAAAGAATTTTAAAAAGTAGCAAAAAAAGGAACTCTTTTCTAAACCTACCCAACCCCAATAAACCCTAAAGCAATATATCTTACGTATGAAAATTGAAAAAATAAACTAGAAAACACATTTATTATAGATGACGTGAAATAATAACAATTAAAATATGACATATTCTACATAAAAATCATCTTTCCATTACCAAAAACCCATTCCCTTCCATTTCCTTTTTCCTGTTTTATATACCTGGGGACAAATGATATAGAGAAAAGTAGGGGACAGAAAAAAAAATGGTCAAGAAAATGAACCTGGGAAAGATAGGTGGATGGGAAACAGGAGCATCCAGAAAATAGGTAGATTGACTTTATGACTTATAGATAAAACTACATATAAAATTTTAATAATATTCAGGTGGGAAACCAAAATAAAAAATATTAACAATTGAATTTTCATAAATTAATTGAAAACAATGATTGTTTGGCCTTAGCAAACATGGTTTATTTTAGTTTGGTTCATACTAAATAATCTTACATCAACCTAGGAAAAACTTGAATGGGAAAGCATGGGAAAAGTAGTTTTTTAGATGATTTGACTTCGACAAGCCATATGATAGAGTTGAATGGAATTCCATACTTAATATCCTATTCTGGCTAGGATTTTTAATGTTTTCAACTAGAGTATTAAGAACTCTCTCTTGAAGGCCTTAACTAGGGTTTGTGTTAATGGCTAGTAGTCAATAGTCATTCTGTGGATGATTGCACATAATTGAACAAATTACTATTCCTATGGAAATAACACTTACCAAAATATAAAGGTAAACTCTCATCCCTAAGCATAGAATAATTTATGACACCTTATCCTAGGTAACTAGTTGAATTTGCACTAGGAAAAAAATCATGTCTTTATATTCATTTTCAAACCAAAGAGGAATAGAGCATGTTGCATTACTTATAAGTTATAACCAGCTAGGCTTAAAACTTTACAGAAAATAATATTCTTTGAAATTTTGATGTAGCTATTGACAGCCCAAAGGTAACATGCATGGTAGAGGAAGTCATTACTTCCCTTCAGATCATTCCCTCATGATGAAACAAAAACATTCACCAGTAAGAACCTTTAACATTCACAGAGAATGCTTCTCTTGTACTTTAAGGTTTGATACATATTGCAATTGTTATCTTCCCTTAGTAGCTTAATCCAACACGTCAAAAAGATTAATTTTCAATTTCTCCATTAGTATAAATAAGAGCAGCCATAGATAATTGACAATGACTATCACCATAATATTTATCACTACTGACTAACACATAATAATCACTTTTCCATTTTTACTTCCTTAAACTCAATCATAAGTATTTAACAACAATCACAAATAACATGATAATTTAACTCAAATAAAAGTCAACATAACCCTATATGGAACATCCTAAAAATAGAGCAGTGGATTCTCCAAACAATAAAAAGATATTCTTGTAAATTGTAATATTACCTCTGCTGCTCCTTTAGACCCAATTCTCTCATTAGGATCCTCAGTGAGAAGCTTGGAAAAAGCAAAAATGAATAGTTAAGAGTTAGCAATGCCACTCTACTTAAATTGTTTGAAGTCCAAGGATTTTTATTTGTTGTTGGAAAGTGAGGTATGAAAGAGATAGGATAAATATGATAATATCTCAACCCATAAAGAAAAGAGAGAATAATAACTCCAAATTGGCAATGACAATTCTCCAAAGTTGTATACAATTAAGAGAGGTTTACATAAATAAGTTTGCAATCATATGCAAAAAATATTCCCCTTGATTTCTGAAAGTCAAAGGAAACCCATAAATTGTGTAAAATCACATAAAAAGCAATTAATGCATGCTTTATACTTCGAATATATTTAATACATGTACTTACTTTTCCTACTAATACTATCTTCTAACATCCTAACATTCCCCATTGTTGCTACTCGTCTCCATAGCAGATGAACAAACCTTGGCAACATACACATCAACAGTTCCCTCCTTATTTGGCAAAATTCTTCTTACTAGAATACTATGTAACCACCATATTTCTCTACAAGCTGATTAGGTTTTCCCATTCCCAATTTATGGGATTTAAATCTTTGATATTCAAAATCCCTAACAACATGCCACAACAACCCAATGAAATGCCCCTTATAAAATAAAAATAAATTAACTATGTTGGAGCTATAATAAGGAAACTTGATAGGTAACTCATGTCAAAAATTTGAAAGGAATCTCGATTCCCTCCCTATTTGGAAAAAGTCTTCTCGCTGGAATACTATGTAACCACCAGATTTATATACAAGCTGAGCTGGTATGCCCATTCCCAATTTATGGGATAATATATTCAAAATCCCTAACAACATGCCCCAACACCCCAATGAAAATGCCCCCTATAAGAGGAAAATAAATTAACTATGTTGGAGCTATAATAAGGAAACTTGAAGCTGCAACCTTAGTGTTTTGGTGTATAGTACTCTTGCTTAATTTGTTTATTATGTAATTTTGGTCCAAAAGTTTGTTTGATTGGCATATTAAATTAGTATTTTGGACTATCCATATTTTCTTGTAAGAGTGTTTGTGTGTTTACGATGTTGCAAAAGTTTTGTTTAAATGATACCTAGTACTTTTGTTGGATGTTAACTAAATGTAGTTTTTCACTTAAATTGAGGCAAAAGAAAATTACAGGTTTCTAGAACTCATTGTATTAGGTAATGCTTCTAATATTTGTTCCCCTTCCTATGGGAAAAAATGTTTCTCCTCAGAAAAAATGTTCTTGACTTCAACAATTATTTTGTAAAGTGTGCAAATGCCATCTCCAATCTATCAAAATTTTGTCACAATGAACAAACTACAATGTCTTTCCTTTAGAGTTATGTTAGAATATTTCTTTGACCACAATTGAACCAACTTTAAAACAATCCAAAAACTAAAATGTAGAAATTTATTCAATTTACGAAGTTATGAATCCGACAGTTTGATCCCATCTACAATGGTAATTGAATATCACTATTTTCATGGCAAGGAAACATGTAGAAAGTGAATAACATAGAATTGAAGGTTTTCTAGCTTGGAGAAATTGAATTAGTTTTTGTGGACATGCACTTTTTGTGACAGGTTGGTCTTGGTGGATCACGTGATGCCACTAATGCTATACACAGTGGAGAGATTGCTACATCTGTTATCATAATGATTGGAAGGGAACATATGAATGCCTTGGGAGGTTCTCTAGAGAACATTACAATTGCAAAGTCAGGAATCATCAAACAGAGATGCCCAGCTTTGTATTTACTAGCTTTGTGTCATTTTCTATAATAGATCTGCAATAATTACATTATGTCTTTTATTGAAATTGCATTAGAAAAATAGGATTTCCACTTTTGTTTCAGTCAGCATGTTAATATACACTCAGATCCAAGTGGTGACGAGCGTTACTTAAATAACATGAATATAGTAGTATTTTTTTCTCTTTTACTTTACTGTTGATGCAACTTTTTTTTATCTTTGTATCCATTTTACACTGTACTGAATAGATCAGAGAAGCACCATAGAATAAGAATATTAGAAAGTTATCAGGAAGCTAAATATTGTCTAAGCATTATTGCATGAGTATATCATAAATGTATGTGATACGATGCCAATATGTACGTTGAGATTGAGTTGCTTAACAAAGACTCAATGTTGACTACCATGTTTCAAGAATTTTGTTTGTGCTAAAAATTTGTCTTTTCGCATTTTTCTAGAAAGTGATGTTATTGTGCAATTCTTTTCATCTTAATTCACTGTGTTAATCTGTAGCCATTTTTAGGATGCTGTGAAAGCAGTGTGTAGATCTTATCTAGGATATATCAGATTGCAACTAGGCATGATGTTAGTTATGTATAATCAAAAGGATAAAAAATCAGACAGGCAATATTCTTTTCATATCAAAATGCTACTTGCAATATCCTGATTCCTAACCACATGCAAGATAAGAGTTAGTTTTCATTTCCTCCATCGAGATGAGTTGGATTACGGGAATTAAATATTAATAAAATAAAGCTTCCAAATGAAAGGGATTGTTGGATACTTCTAGGTAGTACTTGGTGGCCCATTTGAACCACATATTGAGTACATTCTTCGCAATAGAGCAGCCTTGATGAATGCACCAATAATATCACCATTTGGTCTAGGGATTCATAACACTATTACAAAATTGGATTCTACACAAAGTCAACCTTGCCAATATGATGATATTTTGATCAAACTTGATGAAAATGATCCAAACACAGTAAGATATGGAGTTATTTTTTTCGATATGGAATCCCAAATTACCACATTGCCATTGTAGAATGCTTCCATGCCTCTCTTTTTTATTCATTAGTTCTTTCATTTTTCTGAATAAGGTCAATACTAGTCGTTTGAGCTCTTAAATATTGCCCTTCCCCTTATTTGGCTTGGGGTGTGTATTGGGTAGTGATGAGAAAGAGGGAATTGGTATGACTCTTTTCTCACCATTGAACCTCTTGGTTTCTATAGATTATTGAATTATGTTGTGTGAGGCATCATATGCTTCGATACCACCAACTACAAATCGCAATTATAGCCATATGTAGTGCTCTCTGTCTATGTGGGTGAGGTTGTATATACTGACTATTGTGTACTTTTGAAATATAACATTTCCAGTTAATTCAATATTTGCAATATCCAATACTGATTATAGTTTTCATGTGCATTTTTTCAAACATTTGTTGAATTACCCTTTGTTACAATTGATGCAAATTCAGAGACTTCACCTCAACATTGATGTTCCTTGGATCTATTTCTTGTGAGTTTTTAGGCTTCTAGGACTGTATCTAACATAGAAATTACAGCAGTGTATATTTCACTTCTGTCCAACCAAATACATTAGACAACAAAAGAAAATAAATATTGAACAAATGTACTTCAAGGGAACAACATTTCCAGCCCTTAGGGCACATTTGTCAACATAAACCAGATTTGAAAATAACTTATTACATCATATTTAATACTACCATAAATCTTCCCATTTATCTTTTATGTGTTTGTCAAATCATCTACCAAAATCAAGGTTATTGTCAAATCAGCATGCATAACCAGCACTAGAAAATACTCAATCATCATGAGAACATAAGCTGAAAATTAGATTTGCAAGTACACAAAATTTGGACAGCAAGGAACGCTCCATATATACATAAGATAAGGTTACAAGTACATACCCACAACGTAATACAAGCTGGTACAAGTCGTGCTATCTAGACCCTAGCGAGGGTTTCCACCATAAATAACAAACCCTAAATACCAACTCATAGCTAGGAATCACTCTCAACCAAATCAAGTTGCTCCACAAAAGATTCATAACAAGAATTTTTTCCTTGGTACTTACATTCACATAACACAAGTGTACAAGAGAAAACAAGATAGTCTCCCTCTATCTTCTCCATATCATTTATCAAGTAGTCCAAATAGTACTAGGGTTTCCAAATGACACAACCCTAGTCTTCTTCTCTCACAAGAACTAAAATAATAAGTGCTCTCTTTGCTCCTGTAGGGTTACTCCCAAACCATAGATTCCCTTGTCTTCTTATGAGCAAAGAGATCACTTTAACCTTAGTGTAAAGCACCGTCACGTATGGTGTAAATTCTTTTGGAGCAATGCCAAAATCTAACACTCCTTTGTGAGGAAAGTATTTGCAAAAACACTAGTCTTCTCCCTTAGCATCTCATTCCCTTTTGCTAAAGTATTTTTCAGGATGTTTGCCACCTGCATATGAAGTTGGACCTGTCATATATGTCTTCAAATGCGGTGTCCATCATGATAAATAATGAGAGAGGACAACTACTATAAGTCATGATTATAACCAAAGGAGATAACCCAGCTCCATTAATAAGCAGATTAGGAAAATTGCAGACCTGTAGCAATAGATTTGGATTAAATTGGCACCGTTGGGCACTGCAAGATGCCTCAAAGTAATATCTTAAAGAAAAGTTCTGCAAAGTTGTAAAGGACAACCTCTTGAGATCAATATGTGAAGGATTGGTTGTTGGATCAATGATTGATAATGAATACTAACTATGGAATCAGATCACCAAGCCTCCTAATGCAATAATGGTGTTTGGGGATTGATCACAGTTAAGGACACCTATCATTGTGGCACTAATTCAGATATAGCCCAAAATGAGAATGGTGCTTTTCCAGCCAACGCAAGGGTAGTATGAAGAGTTTGTTTCCCTTGTGGAGAGGGCATGCCATATGAGATAATGTTGTGTTCTTCTTGAAGTTGAGCCATATGTTGGATAAAGGTTATGGTTTACACCTAGATTAGAACACGGTGTTCCCCTCTAAAAAAGGGTGAGCCAAATCAAGCAGCTACTCCCTCATGGAGATTGGCCATAGATGACAATGTCTTCCATGACATGTCACTTGCAGCCTATCAAAATGAGGTTTTTTTTTCTAACATGATACCAACATATTTGTCCTAAATTTAAAACATTACAAGGGTATTTAAGAATATTTTAACAAAGCTTATTGACAGCTGAAAAAGAGGTTATGTCAAAAGATAATGTTCACATATATATTTAATTTTTTCCAAGGCATTAGTGAGGAGGCTATGCTAGATCAAATAATATATTAACCTATATTTAAAGGCTAAAGGATAGTCAAATTTGTATTTTCAGTGTGTGTTTAACCTATAAATAAGTGGCATGAACATTGTATTTGGAGGACAAGTGTTATAAAATTCAATGTTTGAATAAATATTGCAGACTATCTTTTGTTTCTCAATGTCTACATATTATATATTGTTCTCAGTGTCATTTATAAGTATAGTGTGAAGCTATGGTAGTAATAAAAAGCTTAGCAAACACGCTAATTTATCAACCTAGTGTAGATTATTGAACCTTCTATGACATATGTTCATTGTGCTACCTAGCACCTAGTTGTTAAATGGATAATTTTGATTTGTTTTAGGAAGGTTCTCAAAGAGGGTTTGAGAATATTGGAGTATTGATAATGAAGATATCCCTAGACTATCTCTTTTCAGGATATTGTAATCATGTTTTCTCTGCTACACAAAAGCCAAAAATCTCTAATTTCAAATTTATGTATGCACATTTTTCTTACTCTTGTTTGAAATAATATAAAAATCAACAAATAATCTCTGGTTGAGTGAAAGATGAATCGCTTTCAAACATATATTTTCAAGAATTCGAATTTCTATTTTTTTCACTCCAGACATAAAATCCTATAAATTAAACAATAAATATCTAGCTTACTAAAACATATGTTTTATTTTTGGATATTGACTTTCCATTAGCTCAATATGAAACTACTTGGTAATGTTTTCACACTTTTATGTTATGTTAAACTTATGAAATTTGAATTCAACATTTGATCTATGTTTTGATTGAGAGGCCTTTTGTATCTCAACTAGACACTTAGCATCTAGTTTCTTAGTCCCATTAACTTACTATTGTTGTTTATTGGACTTCAATAAGAATATCGTATCTTACATCAAAATTAGATCTTGCAAGAATTGTTAAAAATCTCTTTTGTTTTTTCTTCACTAGTTAATTGATTTGAGTCTAGTTCTACTTTCTCTAATCTTACTTAATTCATGACTTAGTTGGTAAATGTAGTCTCCTTGAATTTGAATCTGATTAAATGTTCTTGAGTTTTTTTTGTATAAATCAACAAAACATGTTTGAAACTAGGACACTCAAAAATTTCCTTGCAAGCTCAGTAGCTTCAGGGTCTGTAGCAAGACCTTTTAATGTCCATTGTCTCCAATCCAAAATTGAGGGAGAAAAAATATTTGTGTAGTTAATTTTGATCTCATTTTCCATGTTTGTCTAATTTCACTAGGCCCCCTAACCACTATGTGGGTATTCTTGGAGGTTGGTAGAAAGAACTTTTCAAAAAAATAAAAAATGAAAACTATTGGTAATTATGAAAATAACAACTGCATTGATTTTCAAAATTAGCTGCTAGATCTAGAGATTGACAATTGCACCAAGTTTCAAACTTTGTTGCAATCACACTATATCATTTTAGATCCACTCTCATCTCTCTATTTACTATTCCAAGCCTTGGGAGGCTTAGTGAGCCTCCTAGTGCTTGCTACAGGCCCTGGGGCCTTCTATACCTAGCCCACAAGAGGCTTAGTCAGTAATTGGGGGCCTGCAACATTAAATCTAAATTTTGTACTATGTGCATTGTCTCTAGTGAGATATAAGAAGTGATCTCCCCTCCCTTCATTAGACCATTAGATGCCACAAATCATAATGATATGTGGTAGAGTAATTGCATTGTGGGTGAAGTAATGTGCACCCACAATATACATCGAAATGAGCAAGGTGCATTGTAGAATTCATGGGGGGTCATAAGAGGGGTATCATGTCAATATACTAGGTAGAAATATAAAGGGGTATAAAAATTGTAAATGAAAAAATGGATACATGCAATATATAGTGAAAATAGGGGTTTGTTTAAATTGGGAAGGAATATTGGGAGGGGGTTAAAAAACCCAATTCTGGGAGGTATTTTCCAATATTTGTTGAAATTAGGGATATTGTTTCATATGCCACGAATGAACGTGCTATGACATGGTTTCACTAAGTGAAGACCCTGTGGAATTAGGGAAAACATGGATGTTTAGGATCTTATCACATGTTGATGACAAGATTTGGGTGTAATAGAATTCCCCCCAAAGCATGAGGCTAGAGGGATATGATAGGCAATAGCTTTGATAGAGCAAGTTATCACTTCGAGGAAAGAATTGGCTTGACCGGAGATCAACTTAAACAAGGCATTTGCAATACATCAATACTTTTGACTCATGAGAAAATGTGTTTTCACCATGGCTGCAGACCAATACAAGGAAGATCCATGGGAGAAAATAACGAACATGGCTACTAGAATACAATGTAGATCCATGTTATAGAGGAATCAAACTTGGACATAGCTACCAGACATACAACGTAGATCTATGTCATACAGATGCAAATTTGAGCATATCCATGACCTTACAAATGTGTATCCATGCTTGTACTTCATACAATATACTCCATCACAACGTAGAGAGAAAGTTATGAGTGCTTTCAAACAGACACCCAAGGTCTTCATCTCGTCCTCCACAAAGTACAATTCTATCCATGTGATTACAATGATCTAAAATCGAACATGGTAGAAACCACTTGATTACCAGTCAATGATGTGAACTATTAACAAGTGTGAGGGATATCACCATTGATGTCAATGATTCCCAAGGCTCCCTAGTACAATCTACTGAGTGTAAATATATGTTTTGATGTCGAACACCCAGTTGAATCTCTTGATCAAAGTTCAATGATGTGAACCTATGTCGAGAGCAAGAGAATATATCATTGAGGCATACATATCTCAAGGTTCTAAAATTGTTTCTAAGACTATTTCATGGATGATGAGCTGATGTCAATAGGAATAGTCTCGTCAAAGGAGGGCCATGATGAATCCCACATCAACGACACAAAACTTTGAACAAAGTTCTGGAATGTTGCAGATAATGTAACCATAGGACTAACTCAAAAATACTAATAGAAAGGTTGTTTTAACTATAGAGGTAAACATTTTATTTCCTTTGAACATAGACTGACATGAAAAAAATACTTGGTAGTATTATTGAACCAGACGAACACACAATACGACAGTGGACAATGCATTCTTTTGAAAAAATCAAAGGAGTGACATGACTCATGAAAGTGGATTGACTTGCAAGTCAGCTGAATACCCAATTGACTAAATGATATGTAGACAAGTGCCATGTTCAAAGGTGAAAAACAACTTCCATTTATTTGAAAAATGATTCCCTTACCTTAATTCCCCCATCATGATTGATGAGTGCCACTTTTCATTTTTATGAGTCCAAAGAGGGTAACAAACAATAGTTTTAGCTTGTCCAAAGACGAGTCCATTACCGTATGTTTTATGAACCTCAGAAAGGAGGGGTTCATTCCCAAAAAAGGGTCTTTCAATGTTTATTTTAACGAGTCCAATGAAAGCAAACTCGGTATCACTCATGTTTAGAGAGTCTGAACGAAGATGGAAGAAAACTCCAAAGGGTCCCTTTTTGTATGATTTAGTCTCCAGGGCCTGAAAAAGTATAAAATAATACCTGAGAGAACTCTTTTAGTCATGATTGGCTAGAGTGTTCCTTTTTCGTAAATAGTCTGCTAGAATCGAAAAAGAGATAACCTATTGTTGGAGAGATGACTCTTCAAATACTTTTACGAGTATGAAGAATACAAGTAATCGACAATCTTTTCATATTTAGGGAGTCTAAAAAGAGTTTAAAGCAGACTCCATTAGGTTTCTTTTTCACAACAAGAAGTTTTTACGAGCCTGAAAAGAATCGGAAAAAGGCTCAAAACTTTGATACTGAGTTCTAAGAGAGTGACCAAAGTGTCGAAACAAAGGCTCAAGGACTTTTTTCATTTTTAGGAAGTGCAAAAAATTCAAAAACAAACTCCTCCATAGACACTACTGTTTATCTTTTCATCCCTGCAAGACCTAAAAATTTCATTAGTCCCCTGAACAGTCAAATAAATGACTTTATAAACTATATTAAAAGGTGTTCTCGCATCACAATGATTTAAAAATATTAATAATAATGTGAAAAACCTAAAAATATATATTTAAAATCCAACTGAATATTAAAAACAAGTCATTTTACTATTTACCAATTTTTTAGAGCATTTGGGAGACTTTTGGAGCCCGATCTTCAGTCAGAGATTACAGGAGCATCCACTGTCCATTTTGAGTATTGTCAGAGCAAAGCAGATGCTAGAAACTTAATATTTCACTTTATTGCTTCCATATTTGTTTTGGCTCGGGTTTCAGGGGTCTTTGAGCAAGCCCTAAATCTGAAATGCGGGAGCTGCTCCTACCCCTTGCGGGACAGGCAATGCCCGATAAAAACCGCCCCTGTTCAGTTTCAATCATGTGGTGCCACTGCTCTATGTACATGAAGGATAGGAGGTGCCATCCATGAGGTTTGAAAATTGAGTGGGCAAGCCAAAAGAAAAGTTCTTTGATGATTTTAATGGTTGAATATGGTTTTGACTAGCTCATTTATTTTTTTTGGCTGGTTTGATCCTGTCAAAAATGGTTATATGGAAAGAATGGAAGCATGATGATGCTGATTCCCTAGCTGAGGGAAATGCAGGGTATATTGCTGATTTCATAGGTTGTGTCCTCTTCAATTTTTTCTGCACTTCGATTATGATATCTCATGAGCGCCTGCTAGAGCGCATTCTGCGTATGTGGAACCCTAAGCAGCAATACTTTGAGGTGGGAGCTCATGTAATGACAATAGAGGTAGAGGATATCTACTTTCTGACAAGATTATCTAGGTGTGGTGCTCATGTTTCATTGGTTGGTCCCTGAGGAGGGGATGTGACCACTCGCGTGCCTGGTACTAGGATGTCGTGGAAGAAGATCCCATAATGGAAGTGGTGGATGTTGCACTTCATACCATTATTTTTCACTATGTAGAGGCTAGAAAGAAGCCAAGGGCCTCACCAGGAATTTAGAGCACATTTATTGTATGCCATAGAAGCTATGGAACCTACTATGTTCAACTGGGAAGAGGCACTACTTCCGGTTTTCAAGGACCAACTGACTAAATGTCAGCAAGGGGATTTGAAATAGTTTGGCTATGGATCCATATTAGCTTGTTTATTTTTTGAGTGGGTGCCCCACTTGAGGCCCCAAGTGATTTTTATAGAGTTGAGGCCCAAAGACCCCCGTATGTTGAGGTGGGTAGAGCTTATGGCTCGTACGAGAGGTGGTAGGGTCAAAAGGAAGTACGATGCTAGATTTTTTTGCTGATTAGATTACCAGATCCTCATGATTGAGGATTATGCATATGTGGGTACTGACTTCAGAGGTGACCCTGATCTACCACTTCCACATGGTGTGTAGTGGGGGGAGATCGATAAGAAACAAGACTCTAAAATGTTGAATATGTTTTTTTTATTTTCATGTTTTATTCTTTTTATGAGTAGTAACAAGACCTAAATTTATCATGCAGATGTTGGTGTAGCACGAACTGGGGGGATCATCCCCAATGGACAGGCGAGCGGGAGCTCGGTTTGTTCACCGAGGCGATGACTAGCTGGGAGAGTTAGAGGAGAACCTGGAGAGGTTAACCCTAGACATACCAGATGCATCTATTGATGACCTCCCAATGAGGTGCCAGAGGCACACTACGGGAGTGCCAAGACGTTTCAGCTGACTTCTACGTAGAGTGGTATGGGCTGTCATGTGTTACCATGATCATCACTAGATGATTTCCTGCACGATGTATTACTGAAAGCTGAGACACCTTCAGGAATTTTTTTGATGTTATATTTTCCTGAAATCCACCGTACTTCAGATGAGGTCTCGTGACCATTTTTGTAAAAAAATTATCTTTATATATATATATATATATAT
>LPNX011022410.1:78151-97230 GCA_001517045.1 Pseudotsuga menziesii
TACAACATGATGAACCATGTTTGATTTTCAAGTTATGAATGAGCAATATACCAGTCTAGGATATAGTTTTCTAATGAGTCAGCAACTGCATTGTCTGCCCTAGGGATATGCCTGTAAGTAATGACCTCCAATGACCTTTCTAGTAGACGCACTCTCCAGAAGAGGCAGAGAAGTATGGAATTTATGATGGAATAGAAATGGTTCAAATGATAAACCACTAATTGAGAGTCCATGAATACTACCAAATCATGAATGTACCGATATGCAACATCAGTCAGTAGACCTATTACTGCCTGATACGTGACAATGTTGTTGGTAGCTGGACTAATACAAACCCCTCCAAAACTGACTAGATCCTATGCAGAGGAATACAAAACCCAAGAAGCTAAATCAAGGTTCAAGTTATGACGACAAGCACCATCAGCGAAGACATAAAATGCCATTTGATATGCATAACCAAAACATGGTATAAACAGTCTGGACGGTAAACTCAAAACCATATTGAAAATACTAAAACACATTGAAAGTAAAAAATGTACATATATACAAGGTACCATACACAAGTGATCTAAGCATAGTACCTATTTAGGTACAACTAATTGCAAGGATACCCAAAGGGGATTCTATCGTAATCTACAAGCTCATAGGCCCCTTTCTCTAAAACCTTGGAAACAATAAAAGGGTCGTACCACATTGATTTGAAGTTCCATTTTCCTAGTTTACCATGTTTTTTTATCATAGGTCTGAACTAGGTCACCTTCATTAAAAACACGAGGTTGGACAGATTTATCATACTGCACCTTGACGCATTTCTTATGTGCCTCATTGACTAAGGAAGCATCTTGTCTAGTTTCGTCAATATTGTCTTGGTATAAAAATATTTCTTCCTCGGTGGAAGTATTGGGGAGAAGTTCAATGGCAAGTTTCAAAGACGAAATCTGGCACTGAATAGGTAGGACAACTTCTAGTATGTAAACTTACTGGAAAGGTGTAAAATGAGTCGTTGTTTTCACTAAATTCCTACAAGCCCAAAGAGCTGAAAAGAGAGTACAGTGCTAATTGGATTTATGATCTCCAACCATCCGACGCAGCATATTTTTTAAGACTTTGTTAATGGCCTCGAAGGCTGACCATTAACCTATGGATAATAGGGATTTGAGTTTTCATGGTGGAAAACCATCTTAGCACTTAACTTTGCCATCATCTGATTCAAGAAATGTGATTCGTGATCAGTGACTATAGACTCTGGAACTCCAAACCTAGCTATTATGTGGTTGAATAGGAAGAGGGCGACAGTATTACCATCCTCTACATATGTAGGAATATCCTTAGCTCATTTAGTAAAATAATCCACAGCTACAATGATGTAACCATACCCCCCGGATGAGGTGGGATTACAATGCATAAAATCTATCCACCATTTGGAGAAATGTCCAATGGAAATGATGGGGTGTAATGACACAAGGTGGGTGCACTTTTTCGGGTAGAAATGTTAGCACGGTGGGAATTTCTTAATAGCCTCATGGCAATATTTGAATATTGAGGGCTAGAAATAGCCAACGTGAAGGATTTTCTGGGCTATAGCCATCCCAGAAAGATGACTGCCACATGCTCCATAGTGGAAATCATTGAGAACCTCTTCAGCCTCTTCATGGGTGAGGCATCATCGAAGAATGGAATCTATACCATGCATATACAATGTATCATTCAGGATAAGGTAGTATTTTGCGTGGTGATGGATGCGACAACAATCGTCATGAGATATATCGGGCTGAAATATCTGTGCCTAGAGATAATTGATTAAATATCCATACCACGAGTCAGTTGTGCTGATCAGGAATAGAAATTCATTCGAGAATGAATCACTGGGCTTAGAATCCATCAAAGCATTTGGAAGGTCACACATCATCTCTGCAAAGACCAATGATTTCTTTGAAGTAGCTTTGGAAAACTCAAGGTCAAACTCCTGCAGGATGACAATCCAATGAGAGTATTTTTCCTATAGCACCTGACGAGTTAGGATGTAGTACATAGAGTTATGGTCTGCATTTACCGTGGTAGTACAAAGCAATATGTAATGACAAAAAATTTGGACAGAAGTGACTGTATCCAATGCTAGCTTCTCCACATGCGAGTATCGAGTTTCAGAATCAAGAAGTTCTTACTAGCATAGTATATCACATGTTCTTGGTCGTTCTGGTCATCTTGGGCTAGAACCATTCCGATGGTAGTAGTATAGGTAGCAACATATAAGAGAAAATTCTTTGAATAATCTGGGGGGTGTATCATAGGTGAATGAGTCATAGCATGCTTAATATTATCAAAGGCTCCCTGGGCCTAGTCATCCCAGAAGAATGTAGTGTCCTTCTTGATGAGACTCATATCACTATGCATTTTCTCAGCAAAGTTATAAACAAAACGATGAAGAAAGTTTCCCTTCCCTTGCAAACTTTGGAGTTCAAAGATGTTGGTTGAGGTAGTTAGGGAGAGTATAGCAACAATCTTCAGTGGATCAATCCAGATGTCATCCTTAGAAACCACAAAGCCTAAGAGACATCTCATCTCAATAAAAAATACAGATTTTTGTGGATTTAGCTGTATTTTGTAATGGATACATCTTAGAAAAATGTCTCTAACATGTTGAGGATGGTCTTCCCACTGCTGTGAATGCACAGGGAGGTCAACGAGGTACTGTTCCATGATGTTTTCAATGTCATGAAATGCATAGGACATAGCACGCTAGAATGTGGCTATGACGATCTTGAAGCCAAAGGGTAACTTCCTATTGGAAAAGGTTCCCCATGGGCATATAAATTTCATCTCGTGCTGATCAGTGGGAAATATCTCAATCTCATTATAGCCATAAAATCCTTTGATGAACGAGAAGATGAAACTTTCGACACAATTGTCGACAATCTAGTCGATGTGCTAAGTCAGAAAAATGTCCTTAGGACACACTTTATTCAAGTCTTAGAAATCGATGCAGACTCTAATGGTTCTGTGATTTTTGTTCATGGGAATGATGTTATATACCCATTTCGTTAGGGGTACATGATATATGAATCCTGCCTTCATAACTATTTCAACTTCATCTTTGATAGTCCCTACCTTTCGGTGATGGAATTGATGTGGTTTCTTCCTGACTTGTTTGGCTATGGGATAGGTTTTGATTTCATGGACCATGATAGATGGGACTATCCCAAGAATTTATTCATATGACCAGGAAAAAATATCTCAGAATTCCTTGAAAAGTGCTCTATATTCTTCAGTTTATTTTATTGAACAGTTATACCCAATGTGAACATGTTCAATAGTTCCAAGCTAGAGCGATATGTCGATTGGATTTGTTTTAGTAATGTTTCATATAATGCCTTCAAAGTCAGAATCTTGCAACAACACAGGTGTTTATGGAATGTCGACAATATTAGTAACCAAGAGAGATACAAAATCATTATCTGTCGAGCTAGTGTTGGGGAGGAACAAGGATCTATGATGATAATCCTCCCATACTGATTCATTCGTACTGATGATCTCTATGATGGACTCATCCGATGGAAAATTTTGGGAGATATAATCTAGAGTAGGAAGAGAGGGTTCTAACCAGTAGCGAAGATGGTAAGGATCTGAAGCCACAAGATGAAGATCATCTATATGGGCATCGAAAACAGATTGGATAGCATCATAAACTACTTCATGCAAGCTATGAGAGGATGACTCAACAAATTTCTTACTCTTGGGATCATAGCCAAATGAGGAGATCATATTGACAGTTTCTATTTCTGTGCTATAAGGAGCTAATGAGAACACACCCATAAGAGTGGAGTCTTTCAGCATACCTACCCCAATCGACTGATAAGGAGGAGGGGACTGACCTAGAATGGGGATTTTATTCGCTGTAGGGGTAGTAACATCCGACTTACAGAAATAAAGTTGATCAATTATCACATTAATATTTCCCAAATGCAGAAACTTGAGATTTCTAAATACTATTTAAGAGACAGCGGTCACAGCGTAAAACAAATTTCTTCCTAAGAGAAGATTGTAGTCTAACAGGGAATCCACTACTTCCACCTGAATGGAAACAGTTTTTCCCCCTAGCTCAACTAAAAGTGTTGGCATGAGAACATAGGGTTGGAAACCTCTTCCCTCAAAGGATTTTAGGGTCATCAGTGATCTCGTAAGTTCAGGAGAGCCAATGCCTTTCCAACAAGATAGAGACAAAAATGAGGTTGAAGCGCCTTCATCTAGAATAGCCCTAAAGATTTTTTTCCCAACTACTTTTGTTACGATCTAAAAAGTGAGTTGGTGAGGCAGTCTAGATTTGTAATTCTCTACATTGAAAGGGATCAAATTTGTGTTATCCGGGTCTATGTCTCCTAAGGAATTTAACAAGTTTTTTCATTCCGTAGGACAACTTTGGAGCACTTCTAAGGTAGACATTGCACATGGTTCCTAAGTGAGGTCTTCAACAACATTATAGAACTGTACAGTTCAGGAGTTGGGATTAAAAACATATTTCCTAAGAGCACTCTTGTGCGGACGCAAAATCATGTTGAGATTAGGCTTCTCGATAGTTAGGGAACCATTAGACGAGGATGCAGGAGAACCAGTGAGAGGACTGTTATCTGGAGAAGGATTTTCATTTTTGTTCTCCTCAGGCTTGTCATATGACTGACTACGAGTTGTTAAACTAATAGTTTCCAATGACATCATTTGTGCTTCCTCTGTAGAACTAGAATTTCCTTGATTAGACATGTGGTCTATCAGTTGTTGCTGAGAAGGAAAAAGATCAGTAAGAACTGTTGGTGCAGGGTTACTGTTTAAAAACTTATTAATTTCATCAAGGTAGGGAAATTCCTTCATAAATTGATCACCACCACACAACAGGAAGGGGTATTTGTCTTTCCTTTTTCCTTTATTGTCGTTTTTCGGGGCCGTAGGATTGGGATTTTCCTATTGGTTTCTGAGTTTTTTATTTTTACCTTTCCCCCTTTTCTTATTAGCAAATGATTGCGTACTTTGAATAGAATTCACCTCAGCAGAAACCGTAGTATTAGAAGGACCAGTAATAGAAGCGTTGGGTTGCCTGGCAGGTTTAGTTGTTGAGGGGGTCTGGATTGAACTGATAACCCCATTGGTAATATTTTCTACAAGTGGCTTAGTCAGGTCCGTGCTGGGATGAGGAGCTTTAGGAATAAGGTCATACAAAGTTCTGGATTGGGAATACACTAAGTCCATATACTGAGCGTGACTGATATCCTGTTCTTTAGTGCCAACACCACCCATAGTCACATATCGAGCAATGGGTGGCAACAAAGACTTCGTAAACCAATCAGCTAAGAGTTGGTCTAGGATAGGAGCTTTAATGAGCCTTCTCCACCTTCTCGAGTCATGGATATGATCTGATATGTGTGTGGAGGTGTTTTGATGTAGAGAGTTCAAAATGTTTTTACCCTTCTCAAAATGAATGGGAAGCTGAAAGTGCATGAGGAAGACAGTTTCCAATGCACTAAAATCCACAAACGAATGTCATGGAAGTTCAAAATACCACTTCGTAGTTGTAACGATCAAAGTGGGCTGGAAAAGTCTCAATCGAATAGAGTCATTCATCAAAGAGTTGGATGAACACCATAGATGGAAAGTCATAACATGATTCTTAGGATCATCTCCCTGCTTACCATTGAACTTCAGAATGTCCAACGGTAACTTGACCGAAATAGCAAGCTAGGAAGGGTTGTGTTGAATGGGGTCATTAATAAATTTGGACAAATTGGGTAAGTCCAAAGTCTCTAGGAAAGGTAACTGGCGATTGGGTTCCACGTATTGGTAGTATTGATAAGGCATGTAACCACTAGTAGGTCCATAGGTTGACTAATATACAGGTTGTTGAAATGTTTGATGATATGATGTACTTCCCAAAGATTTACCTCCAGGGTTACGGTCGCCAGAGCCACCAGGACCATTAGGACCATTAGGCTTACAGCCACTAGGACCACCAATACCATTAGGACCATTAGGGGGAGGATTGCTAGGACCTCTAAAACCACCAGGACCACCACGAGGAGGACTACCAGAACCCTTAGGACCACCAGGAGGAGGACCACCAAAACCACTAGGAGGAGGACCTCCAAGGCCCTTGGGATGACTATGAGGAGGACCAGCAAGAGCCCCAGGACCACCAAGAGGAGGACATATTGACCTTTTCGGGGGAGGACCTCCATAAGGTGGTCCTCCGACACCTCCTGTAGTATGAATAGGTATTCCTCCCATCATCAGCATGTAAGACTAGTTGGGTTTCCCCCATTGTGTAAATGCATTCCTAGGGTATGGAATTGTAGTATAGGACATTCCTATGGGGGCAGGTTGATAATTCATGTTCCCTACTGGGTAACCACAACCTCATGAGGGTTGATTAACTACATGTTGGGCCACTAAGGGCTGACCTGAACTTGAAGGAGGGTTTACCACATTTGTATTGGTGGGAGGGACATATAACATGGATTGTCCTACATTAGAGGTTTTCTTATTATTAGTAATAATTCCACTAATGGGTAACACAGGTCACACCAAGGGTTTCCCCCCCAGGGTTAGAAGGTATGGACACTACTGGAACTGAAGGTTGCCCCCCAACCATAGAAATTATGGGATGACTAAAGACAGACCTAGAATTCAAAACTACAGGAGTGGGGTTTGAGGTTTGACCTGGATTGTGAGAAGTCTCACCATATGTTGGATGACCATCAGTGGAAGCTATAATTTCATCCATATGCCAAGGATTTGTATTAAGGGGTAATCTAGCTGATATAGTTTTAGTGTGAGGTGCAGATGTGGCCAAAACTCTATCTGGCCTTTGCATTCTCTCTTGAAAATATCATGCACGATGAATAGATTCTTGGATTTTTCTATATTCTTCTTCATCTAGATAATTTTGTTCAGGAGAGTTTCTATTAACCCCGAATGAGGAAATGGCTTGAACCATGGAAGTTCTCCAAAACAGAGCATCTGGGCCATACTCAGGTGCAGTAGGATTATCGGTATGACCTTCCATATGCAGATGAAAGGAAATATCAGCCATAGGAGGCTATTGAACCAAGGGATTAATATAAGAAGTGAATTGGTCTCCACTTTCTACAACTATATTTTCTTCCTCATGGAAACTATTTGTACCTCCTTGGTCAATGGCTTCCATTGGAATTTCTCCCATAACATGAGGAAAATTAGGTGGCAAGCCCTCATTCCTTCTATATCGTCTCAACTAAAACTCATCCATAGTGTATCAATTACTAAACTAACATAGGGTCTCAAAATTAAGAAAAAGCACACAAAAATTTCTCCTACTCAACCTACAGGACAACAAGCAAACTTAAATGATAGGATGAGCTCAAATAATCGGTCTCTCACCAGGATTGTCAAGCAGGTGCAACTCAGGATATACCATAAGGGTACATGCATAGTAATCTCCCTGAGTGTTGCTTTTAGTTTATTACTCCACAAAATATGGCCAAACGGTTTTTCTCAGATGGACAAGATATCCTAGTGGGGTCTCCCGATATACGCAAGGTACATGGGAGCTCAAATTGGTAGTAGTGCTGTCTAATGCACAACCGTTCATAAGGGGCCTTCTGATATACAATCGAGTATGTGAATTACCTTTCTATATAGCTCAAGGGTACGTGAAAGGACGTTCATTATACTGACGGTACGTGGAAGAACCGTACGAGTCCCAGGTTGTAGTGTGGACAAGTAACGACAACTTTTACATTTTATGACACTCGAACACGTCTCTAACCTATCACTCAAATTTCTATATAATTTTAGACCTATAACTACCGTTAATTTTAAAGTGGACGTTTAGGTGAATGCCTGAAATTTTTGTAGAAATGTAAAACCATGCAAATATGAGATGCAAGTTCATTCACTTTACCATTTAGAGTATGCCTAATTACAAGAAGGAGAGAGAGTATTTTTCTTTTCAATTTTTCTTTGAAACCAAAAATTCCTCAAACAACTATACTAAACAATTCTTTTCCGAGAATACAAGCAATCAACACTTCTTCAAATCAAATATTTTGAAAGCACATAGATAGGGTAAGATCTCTTTTCTAAGAAGAAAGACAAGAAGCAAGCAAAGGCATATTCGATATTTTTTTCAAGTTTTCTATTAAACTGGAAAGATCTAATTTAAAACTACTAATATTTTTTCTTTTGATGAGATAACAATATGAAGTAAAGGGAAGAAAAATGGAGATCTGAAAGCTTATGAGGCTAATCAGAGGTTCAACAATCGGTCCTCAAACAACAATAGAAATGAATCTCAACCAAAAAAAATATTTCTTCAAAGTAAAAAGAAGTCCTCCACTAACTTAATGAAAAAATGGAAATAAACAAACCAATCAAGTGAGTCTTTATTTTCAATATTATCCAATAGAAGGCAGAGTTATATTTGAGGTGAGGCTTCCAAGCACTCCTTTCAAAATAACCAAACTTACAAGCAGTAATAATGATGAACCTAGGCTTTTAATTCTAACATTAAAGCATTTACCACATCAAAATTTCAGATTTTAGACACTCAGGTATTTGCAAACAAGTCTGAACAATGCCAACTGAAGACAAGAAATCCAAAAACCACAAATTCCTTAAAAATTTTGAAAAAAAAAGAGGTCTGGAGAAAACCTACTTGGCACCGCTTGCAGAGGTTTGTTGACAAAGTGGTTCTGAGGAGCCGCCGCTTCCTGCTAACTCCTCACAGGTGGGGGCACCGTTTCTTGATATCTATGCATAGGCAGTGGCACTGCTTATTTCCCACTACACAGACACAGTTCTATACAAGTGTCCAAAACACAATAAGAGCTAAAAAAAAGTCAAATCTTGGCAAACCAACATAAAAAATGATAAATCAATAGTACTGAAGAGCATAAAAAGTCAGGATGCTTCAGATCTGAAGAGATCTGATGATATCAAACCAAAACCTAACTAGGTTAGATGGTAGATCTGATTTAAATGATAAGAATTTGGATCTTGGATTCAGACAAGTGTTTGAAGGCTAAGGAAGATCAGATCTACTGAAGCTCTTCCCCAACAAAGTCACCAAATTTGTTTTCAGGAATTTCGTACCTTCTGTGGACAAGAAGATATTCCTTTGTTCTGAATGGTTCAGATCTAGAACAAATAAGTCACAACAAGGCTGATAGACTTCTCCTAGAAACTACAGACACCTAGAATACACTATTTAGGGATTAATGTGGCCATTCACCTATGGGAAAATATCTCCAAGAAGATACCTTTAAAAACACATCAAACACAAAAGATAAAAAGTACCAAAGCATTATCTATAGATCTATACTGGTGACTAAGGAATCCAATAATAAACATGCAAGATTATACATGACAAGTTATATGGGAAGAAAACCAACTTTTCATTGATAAATAATGAAAGAGTTTACAACCTGTTCCTTAGTGTTGATGCACTTCTCCATAAAACCGACGTCTTATCCCCAATAGCTCCAACTTGCTCCTCTATGCTCACTCTTAATGGATCATGACAGAATGTCAAAATGGCTGCATGACTTTTCTCTCTCCTCAACCACGGGATATGAGCCTATTTATATAGGCCTCAAATGGGTAGAGATGGTTGAGATTTTGGTGGGTGAGGTGGACAGGATATCCTCGAAGTATGGATCTCGAACTCAACTGAACCAGGTGAATAGGGATAAGGTATGGAACACATATTTTGATCTAGAAGCTTTGTGAAGTATCTCTTTTTCACTTTTTACCAAGGGCACTGTTCCTTCTTCTTGATGACAGAGTGGTACCATGCAGATTCTCTCTTCAAAAAAAGACAAAAGGCGGTGCCACCGCCTTTCTTCAACACAACTCAAGCAGTGCTGAAGAAGGTAGCGCTCCTAATATTAAGGGTAGAAGCGATGCTAGGTTTTTTCATGCAAATTTGACATTTGGATCAAGGTTTTCACTTCAAGTTTTGGGAATGAGGGAAAACAATGATGTTTAGGATCTTATCACATGTTGATGACAAGATTTGGGTGTAACAATAACCTCAGGAAAGTCCTTGACTTGCACCATGGGAACCCTATGCGTCAAGCGAACAAAGTTTGTGTGGATGCTTTGGAGTGTCTACTCTATATCCACATGCATAATCTCATCACCTCTTCCCTTCAGTTGATGACAAGGAAATACTTCTAGTCGTCATGGTCCCACATGTGCATGTACATGACATAGTTTCATTATGTGTCATCACACCAAAAACTTGTCTTTTGATTTGATATATCAAAAAATACAAAGAAAACTAATAACTCAAAAAACAAAAGTGAATTGGGGTTTGTTACCTATGCCTCCATATGTTGATCCTGGTGGTAGGGGCATATCCAGATCTCCACGGAAGTCTATCCCTGCATACGGGTAGTCGCCTATGGCGATGATCTATATTCGCCACCAGAGAAAGAAGTCTGTTGGATAGGGGTTATCCACCCTCCCCCCTCCCATTGTCTGCATGAAATTGGCCCAGCATAGCTGAGATGGATCCCTAACTCCGTGTGGAGCAATGTTAACTCTAGGGATTAACCCCAGTACCCTCTCAAAAAATAGTGCACTCAGTATGATGCCAAACCCAAATTTCTGTACCCTTCCCATCTTGTAGTCACTGAGTTTTTGCTTCATGTTTCTTAGCAGCGAGGTACTCCAATCATATATCGTAGGTCACGTGCACTCTACTTCATAGAACATCATTGGCCTTGAGGCCTAGTGGAGTGACACAAAACCTGTGATCCTTCCCAATGCCAATAGTATGGATTTTAGCCCCAGGTTCTAAACTGTGTTTATCAGGATTTGACTCCTAACCTTCTCTGTATCGGGAAGGAAATGCATAGATATGTACTCCTCTATAGTCATCATGCCTCCTGGCCTGTGCAATTGGAGGTTCACCACCTATGGGGGAAAAGCATTAAACAAATTATAACAAATATCCAATGACTTAATTATCAACCCAGAGAGAGCATAAACTTGTGAGGTACAGACAAAATATATGCAGGGGCAGAGTATTACTAACTTATTCTACAGCTGAAATTGAATCTAAGTTATGAAAACAAGAAATGACATGAAAACAAATCTAAAACATGAAATTGCATGAAATAAACTGATATGAAGCAATCAACATTTAACTGGTGAGCTCACATAAAATATATACTATCAATCCATAAGCAAGACATAACTAAAAATCTATATTAACAATTCATAAGAAAGAAACTCAAACTAACATAAGAGAGTCAAAGGATGTGCATGAAGCATTATCTCCGTTACATAAAAATCAAGAATCTATTCTATAACTAACTCTGAACTATTATCTACACCCAAACCACTAGAGAGGCCTCCAACCAAAATAAGGAGAGAGCCCTCCTATTTATACATGAATTCAAGATAACTAATCATAATTACAGATCCACTACTATCTCAACTTATCCCTCAAAATGCTCAACAAATCTTCAACTCATCCCTTCAAATCCTCAACAAATCTACAACTCATCCCTTAAAATATTCCATGATATCTTGGAAAAGATATTCCATCTCCACATTTCCATGATATTCTCCATGAAATTAGCCCACACCTTGAGGATGAAATTCGAATTTGAGGCTAGGTGGTCACTTTTGAGCTTGTTAAAGTCTTCAAATACACCTTTAAGCATCAACAAACTCATCAAACTTTAAAGTATAATGAAAATATGTTATTTTTCCCAATAATTAACCACAAATTCACTAGAAATACTCAAAAATAAATGATTTGGAAAATGGTAATACAAACCCATATTTATTATGAAAATGGTGAATATTAATGGTTTTATGGAAGAATAAGATAGGAATAAGGTGACAAATGGTATATAAAAGGTGAATAAAATGTGGTATTTTTGCGGCTCAACATCCCCCCCAACTTGACTAGTTGCATGTCCTCATGCAACTATGCATTGATTCTCTTTAAAACTTTTGGAATTGTAGGTAGGCTTCACATGATGATGGTATGTAATAGTAAATCATTCTAGGATTTGAAATGCATGAGTGGAAGCAATTTTCCTTATGGTTGGTTCTTGTGTGAAAACCATAAGTATAACAAATGTTGGTTCTTTTGTTAACAACATTTGCTCATTTTATTTTTTATTTTTTAAATATTCTTGCTGCAATCCATAAGATTTAAAAGTATACATGCATTAGAAATGATCAACCATCAATGTATATTAGAAATCATTTTCTTCATATTATGAATCATGCCAATATATAGCAATGTTTTTTATTCAATGTGTAACAAAGCATAGTTTGGGAAAAACATGTTGGTAAATGGTAAATGAGATGATGAACATGTAAAATGGTAATGAATAGTCTTCCCCTCCCCCCCCTCCCCCTTCCCCCTCCAACTTAAGATGTATTAGGTTTATGAAAAGGATAAAGGGAATGTAATGAGGAAATTTTCCAAATTCATTCATTTTCTAGCATTTAAGGAATTACATGGCTAAAGATTAGAAAACAACATACCTCCACTTACCCAAAAAGTTGATGAACTATACAATAGGAATGTGGCTCCTGCTTCTAAATAATAGAATGTGAAGTGAAGGATATGAACTGTTGCTTGGTTGGATGAAGTAAAAGATGAGAGCTGAAAGTAGAACTGTAGTACTCTCATATGGCTGAAGTATGATGTTGTAAAACTATTGATGGAGTCATGCAAAGTATATAGTCTTCACCTGCTACAAAACCCGATGGTACAATTGTTACCATGCGAATAAATGTGTCAATGTAGAACATAAAAAAGAAGTCATTGGATTACCGACCACTAATGGATGTCGTTAACCAATGCAAGACAGTCTCACCATTGATGTCGATGAGTGCCAAGGTACCTAAGTACATTATTCAAAGTGCAAAAAAATGAGCTGATGTCGAGCCACTTGGAATATCTAACAATAAAGGGACATTGATGTATTCCCATGATTGTTAGCAAGAGATATTTCCATTAAGGCATGCAAGCCTCAAGGTACCAAAAATGAACTCTAGTCTCTATCCCAGATAACGTGTTGAGGTCGATGGGGAAAGACTTGTTGAAAGGTGGGCCTTAAGGAATACCACATCAGTCAACACGAGTTGTACATAATGAGTGGTACGACTATAGATGAAATATCTCACAGTAAAAAAAAATTATGGCAGGGACAACAAGGAAATGTAGTCATGGAAACAAAGATGAATTTTTTTATTCGGAAGGAAAAAGATAAACTAAAAATGGGGAAATTGTGTGCGACTCATAAAGGTATACGTGCACGAAGTTATGATGTATAAGGAAATGGAAAAGTAGACTCTAACATGGATGGAAAATAGGATTGGAAGGAGAAGGATAAGTGATCATGGCATGGCATAATTGGTTTCTGAAAGGCTTCTTTGTGGCAGCAAATGTCATGACATATACAAGGAAAAACTCAAATCCTTCAAGCTTTCAATGGAACATTTTTTCTGAAAATCTTCTGCGATTCTGGAAATTATTTCTGCATACCATTTGTTCATCTTTAAATCTGCAAAAGGGTTAGCATTTTCGTGCAACCAACTTGTGAGAGCATTTAAAATACATGAAAACATCTTCTTAATCAAAAGTTAAAGAAAATAAATAAAATGTTTTATACGTGAAAGTAGCAATCCTTTTTATCGAAACCTGTTTATGAGTGACCTGCAAAAACAACTTAGCGCAACAATCATAAAATTTTAGAAGATTCGAAATTCATTTATAATTTTTTTTATTACCTAATGCTTTTATTTATTTATTTATATGTTTTTAGTTTTTAATTTTTATTTTATTTTTAAATTTTGTAATGCTATCATAATCCTTTTATTATTATTTATGAAGTTTTTTTTTGTTTATATATTTTTTAAATTAGATTTATAACAAACAAATTTATGTGCTTATTTTAATCTTATAAGTTTATGTATAGAGATATGAATATGTGTCTTTATTTAATGATTGCGCAATAGGGAGAGAGGGTCGACCCTTTCAGTGGTCGACCCCTGTAAAAGAAGACTATCTAAATGATCTGGATTAGAGAGGATTGTGCAAAATAAGTGATTTCTATGATAAGTTTAGCAGTTTCAATGACAATGCGGATACCCCCCTCCCAATTGAAGATGTGCCAAGACCCACTGTGCAAAAATAAAAATGAAAAAGAAGGTGTAGCTGTGATAGCAGCGGCCTTCGATTTCAAAGACGCATATTAGTGTTATTAATATTATTTTATGTTTGACCTTAAAATTTTATTTTTTAATTATTTTTATGTATTTTAATTATTGCTTGGTTTATATATATTTGCATATTAATTATCTAAAAGTAAATAAAAATAAAAATAATGTTGATCTATATATATATATATATATATATAAAATAAAAATAAAGTATGCTAATCTAATTTGATGTAGTAATGTTCTTATTCCAAGTTTATTTGCAAAAAAATTGTGCAATTGTTATATTTTATTTTTTATGGTTTTTTTTAATTGAATAACAACCCAAAAGTTATATATATATATATATGTTTTGTTATTTTTTAGTTGTTTTACCATTAGAACAAAATAAATATAAAAATAAAGACAACTTAAATAAATCCCTTATTATTTATTTACTCAAACCCTAATTGCGTAGTTTAGAATGGGTTGCTTTTAAGTTATCCAGCTCGAAAACTCATGAAAATTGTATCCATGGAGTCTATTTTTCTAATGGGTAAGCTATTCCATTATTTTGCAGAGCATAATTTTGTGTTCACAAATATCAATTTCATTATATCATCCTCCTCTATTATAGACCTACAAATGTCTTCTAATATGGATGTATTGGAATACATTACAAGTATCATTGCTCTCCATAGTCTTGGTATAAAGGTCTAGGAATCTAGGTTTGGGGTCACAAACATCAATTTCATTATATCCTTTATTATAAACTCACACTTGTCTTTTACTTTAGAATATATATAGTGCGACAAACTATAAGTAATAAAGATATGTTTTTTTAATATGGATTTAAATTGATAAGAGTTTAGAAAAAGTATGGATATAATAAAAAATTAGAAAAATAAATGGAGTAGTTTATCAAACCATGAATATGCTTTCTCTGAGGTGTCTTCGAGGTTGTTTTATGGAGTAAAATTCCATTGTAGTATAAGAAGTTGTTCACTTCTTTCTATTCCGCTCGCCTTTACTTCAACATGGGCTGGGAGCCTGCATGGAGAAAGAAGAGTGGTTTCTACCTTGTTTGTCCACCATTAAGCCAGCGCTCATTCATATCATTTGCCAAACTAGCATCCATATTGATAGCTCATGTTTTGAATCAAGGCTATGAGGTATCTGGAGGATGTAATTTCCTACAAACAAGCAATACCTTTTCGCCGCTTCTATGGAGGCATTCGCAGAACCAAGGATAGTAGCATGACCCAGTGAATTAGCAGTTTAACCCGTTATCTCAATTGATATTATCAATCCCCTTTTACCCAGAAACAGAGTGAATAGACAAGGCTTAACCATGAACCGTTAAAGAAGCAGCATCACCCACAGTGGATCGATTTTGAATTGAATTCCAGTTGAAGATATTGTTGATTGGATATCCCATGGGATCTCTTTGACCAATCATTCCCATTGATTTAATGAGATAAATGTGTCGTATTTTTTGTATTGTTAGTAAGATCACTTTGTCATGTCACTGTAACACTTATGATTAGTACCATAATTATGGAAATACTTATAACCATGAAACTAGTGCAATTAAAATGGATATGGGATTGAGCCAATGGAAGTAGAACTTTAATTATAAAATGTATTCTTATAAATATATTGGGAAATAATCTATTTGAGGGAATCCATTAAAGGACAACTTCATATAAATCCAAAAGGTTGGGGTGTATAATCGTCAAAATACATTAAAATTATTCCTCCATAGGATAATAAGGGTAAAAAGCTTTGCATTCATAAACACCTGGCCTTGGTCCTTGGATGATTTAGAAATCATGGAGTGGAAGTAACAGCTTATTATGTATATAATTATTGGTCTTATCATTACAAGTGTTTAGAATACCATTAAAAATTTTAAGCTATATAATTATACCAATGTAATCTGAATGGCTGAATTGACTGACTCAATGGCTTCATCAATCTGTTAATATCAATTGAAGACTAGTGCTCTGGATTTCTTGATAAGTTCATTTCCTTTTAGTCTAAGAAAGAAATCCTTATACCAAGGATGCGCCAGCAGGTTCAACTGAATACTATGCTACTATATCTTTGATTATGTATTCAAAAACTATATCTGCAACTTAAATATTGCATGTGGGTCTTCATATCGAATTGTTGCCTATCTACCTATTGCTACCAATCCTCCTTTATCCTTACCAACCCTTTTTCCATTATGAACCTAACTTTACCCATATTAGCAATACCTACCTTTGGGGAGCTTTATAGTGTGAACCTTCTTGATATTTATAGTGCAATCCTTATGTAATGGGTTTCATGTTACTCCATCTAGTAGTAATTAGGAGCACTATGATTAGATACTTGCTTACTCTGTAATCATGACCTCAATATTATATAGTTTAATAAGGTTCAATTAAATATGGAATATGAATCTTAAGCCTTACCTTTTCACTAAATATTCATGATTCTAACTTTACCAGCAGCTAGTGACTAGGGAAACCCTTGCAAAAAACAAAAAAAGCTCTAATATTGTCATTTTTATTTTGGAAGCATAATATCGTAATAGAAGTATTTGACATATTGACCAATTTCCCATAAGAAGAAGGATGGCACATGAACTATAAGATTGCAAAATTATATCCTACTGCCCACCACCAACCAAATAAAGTCTGATTGAACATCGGAAAGCAAAAGCAAGGATGGATGCTAAAGATCAAAAAGATGAAAAACATGTACCGATGAAGAAATGAATGGCACTGCTTGTGTAACTACTATAAGTCTCTTGTGAATGCTTAAACTTATGTAAAAGTAGAAGGATCTATTCTGTAACCCAAAAGGTGTAACCCCAAAATTCTCCATGCCCTCATGTTCCACGACATTTCACAGTTTATCAAGGTTGCTGCCTACATCTATGGGTAATTGTTTGTGAAACTACGTGCAAAGAAGTAATGTTATAGAGAACAGAGACTACAAATTAATGCAATTGCAACATCATGGCTATGTCGAGGTTCGTCGCAGGTCGAATCTTAGCACAATAGAATGGGGTTCTCATGAAGGGGAAAATAGATAAGAACAGGGAGCCAGTAAACTAACTAGGATGCGCAGCTCTGTCGGCTTACACCAAATCTGGTTAATCAAGTGCATTGGTTTTTCGAGCTTGAAAATTTGATCTCAAAGTGTTTTGGAAGCTGAGTGTAAATGAATATCATACCATGATAGTCAAACCTCTAATGGGTAGGCTATTCAATCATTTTGAAGAGATTAGCAAACCATGAATACGCTGTCTCTGAGGTGATTTGCAGTTTCTCATTGATTTTGTGTAGTTAGATCAGTTCACTATAAACGTCATCTACTCATAAGCAAGGATCAGCCTTGGATTTCGTGGTTATTCTCTCTCTAGATGGGGCTTTTCTGGATGGCCCTTCTCTCGAATGAAATTCAAAACAAAAGCAGCTGCTAAGGTACTACCATCGACAATACGAATTTTGAGATTCTCGTTGCACTTCAGAAACAATTTTACTCCTTCGTTCAATTCTTCATTCTTGTTGTTGAGAAGGCCTAAATCTATAACTTTTCCTCCCTCTTTATCGGCATCCAATATAGAATTTTCAATGATGTGGTTAATCTGTGTTTTCTCCAATGATAGGAAATACTGAGAAGTGTATCTTGGAATCACCCATGTTTGCATATGTAGTCGATCTAATGGATTCTTTTCAGCGATGAATGTTCTTCCAAAAATCCAAAATATCTGCATGACTGCGTTGTTGATAGGCCACAACATTCCAATATACCATTTGGAAGAGTATGTATTTGCACCAAATGAATTAAAACTGAAACGCAAATGAAAAAACAAGTGAAGGCTTGTTAAAAGTGTCAGGTATACAAAATCAACTTTATTTTTTCACCCTTCCCATGCAGCCTCATAAAGAGTATCCGAGGATTTGTCGACTGCTCCGTAAATATAATCGACGAAAAAACTAAAGATAACCGTCGTAATTAATATAATTTTTTACAGAGTTAGTTCACTCACCAGGTGAATATACGTGGATGAGGAGGACGTCTGATGGATCTATGATAGCATCCTCACATGGTTAGTGAAAATCTATTGGCTCGAGGGATATTGGATCCATAACAATTCAATTTTCTAGACCTAATCGCCTATCTTCTCGGCCAAGAATGAAGCAAATATTGGTGTGGTTGCCTATATTCAAGAAGCAACATTAACAGCTATTTGACTTCAGGGCAACGAATCTTATGAGCTATGTTTTGGCTTGGCAATAATAATTGGCTGGTCGAGAGGTTTCTCATTAGTTTACTCTAAATCACAGCAATAATAAAACCATAAATACCCAGCACTCCACAAGATTGCAGTCGGAAGAGAGGGTATATTGATTCCAGAAATCACATATGTGAGACCAATATTGCACCTGAATGCAGGTTTCAAGGACTCAGCCGTTGAAATCACAAATATATCTGGAGCATGTATCTCAATTTAAACATGGTGGTAGCCTTCTTAGGAGCATATCTGGGACACAAAAACAGGTAGAACCATTTCATTAATAACCCATGATATCCAAAGGGAAATCGTGAATAGCCTTAAGAACTCTGTTTCTTATTTAACAAGCTTCAGATTTACAGGGATACTTACTAGCAATCTAGCATCTCTAACACTTAGTCGATTGTTTTATTGTTTTTTGTATTTGCAGTTTTAACTAAGTTTTAATAGACGTTGTTGGTGCGACTTGGACCTGGCTGAGATACTATTGCAGCCAAAGGATTTTTACACAGCCAACTGAAATTCCTTCAAGCACAAATGTGGAGAAAAATTAATTTTATGTTTGCAGGTTGCAAATGAAAGGCTATTTGCGGGC
>LPNX011022410.1:97272-133863 GCA_001517045.1 Pseudotsuga menziesii
AGAGAGAAACTAACTATATATTAAACACTTTATTAATTTTTAATTACATTTTTTCTTAAACATGATGGCTCAAAGAACTATGTAATTTTGTTGTAATTTTTAAATTAACAATTGTTGAACAAATTGTTTTAGATCTGTTTATATATATATATATATATATATATATATATAATTTTTTTAAACTAAAACAACCAAAGAAAAATATTAAAACTAAAACAAAAACTATATAGATTTGTATTGTTTTTATTGGTTTTTTAATTAATTAATTTTATTTTCTATTGGTTCATAGTTTTAGAAGAAACCTAATCTATTTTATTCCTCGTATGATTAGAAAATTTATTAAATAAAAAATGAAAATGAAAAGAGATAATTTTTTCATAAAATTTTTTAGATTCAAATATTAAAACTATTTTTTAATTCCTAAAACAAAAACTAGTAATGAAGACTATTAGAAATAAAACTTTTAACAAATAGAAACATTATAGCAATATAAAGCATGCTAATATTAAACTCGAAATAAAACTGAAACCTACCTACTTTACTTTAATTAAAATTTACAATCATTTAGGTATAGTGAAATTTCTAGTGGAACCATACATGTAAAAGTAGTAAAAGAATATTTACATACAATTTTACAAAATCAAATTTAATATATTCAAGAGTATTCGAAAGTAAGGATTGTAAATGTAAAACAAAGTAAAAACAAAAACAAAACTGATCTAACCTAATACTTACTTGGAAACATTGTTTGATGCATCTTCCGTTTACATGATGATCACCTGATATCCCTTCTTCATCCTCTTCAATCTCTAGTTCGAACAGGTGTTCCTCATCTGATATGCGTGATTCTTGAAATGTCGATTCTTCCTTGTTTGTGTCAAGAGGAGTACTTACATATTTGACTGCTATCAATATCTCCTCTTCTTGAGAAGAGGAGATCCTAGCTTTTGCAAGGATCTGAGTGAGCTGCTCTAGGCTTATGCTCAACATTTTACTAAAATCAAATAAAATGCTTGAATAAAAAAATGAAAAACAAGTACATGACAAATGCAAAAGAATAGAATGAGACGAGTTAGTACAAAACAAGTGCAAAGACAAAAAATAAAAAGTGCACAAAAATCTATACAAAACAAAAATGAAGAGATACAAAGTTAAAATCAAGTTAGTATGAAATAAAGGCTAGCCCAAAAATAAAAGCAATCCAAACTGAAAATGAAAAGGAAAAATTTGCATAAAAAACAAACTTGCATTTGAGGAAAATGAAAGAAAACACACTTGCATAAAAATAAACACGCTTCGAAAAACAACAAGGCTTTGGGGTGACCCACTAAAGTGGATGTGTTTGGCTGTTACACCACAAAAATTTTGGAGATTCCGTAGTGAAATCATCCTTGTGTCTTACCATTTTCCCTCCCCCTTTTTATGTAAAAAAAATGAACTATCTACCTATCTAAACTCTGATCCCTTTTAGCACCTCCTTGGCAACGCCACCAAAAATGTTGGGACAAAACATTAAGCAAATGATAACATATATCCAATGATTTAATTGTCAACCCAGAGAGAGCGTAAAATTGTGACGTACAAACAAAATATATGCAGGGGTAGAGTATTACTAACTTATTCTACAACTAAAATTGAATCTAAGTTATGAAAACAAGAAATGACATGAAAACAAATCTAAAACATTAAATTGCATGAAATAAACTAATATGAAGCAATCAACATTTAACTAGTGAGCTCACATAAAATCAAAACTATCATTTCATAAGCAAGACATAACTGAAAATCTATATTAACAATTCATAAGAAAGAAACTCAAACAAACATAAGAGAGTCTAAGGATGTGCATGAAGCATCATCTCCATTACATAAAAATCAAGAATCTATTCTATGACTAACTCTGAATTATTATTTACTCCCAAACCACTAGAGAGGCCTCTAACAAAAATGAGGAGAGAGCCCTCCTATTTATACATGAATTCAAGATAACTATTCATAATTACAGATCCATTATTCTCTCAACTTATCCCTCAAAATCCTCAGCAAATCTACAACCCATCCCTTCAAATCCTCAACAAATATACAACTCATCCCTTCAAATCCTCCATGATATCTTGGATAAGATATTCCATCTCCACATTTCCATGATCTTCTCCTTGAAATTAGCCCACATCTTGAGGATGAAATTCGAGTTTGTGGCTAGGTGGTCACTTTTGAGCTTGTTAAAGTCTTCAAATACAACTGTAAGCATCACCAAACTCATCCCACTTTAAAGTATAATGAAAATATGTTATTTTTCTCAATAATTAACCACAAATTCACTCATAATACTCAAAAATAATAGATTTGGAAAATGGTAATCTAAACCCATATTTATTATGAAAGTGGTGAATATTAATGGTTTTATGGAAGAATATGATAGGAATAAGGTAACAAATGGTATATTAAAGGTGAATAAAGTGTGGTATTTTTGCGGCTCAACACCACGTCCCCTCGGTGGGACAAACCTATGATAAAGTATCTGTCCTCAACCTCAATGCCAAGTGACATGCCATCAAACTGAAAGGTCTCAGAATCTGGATCCCAGTAATCCATTAGCATCTGGAGTAGCCTTGGTTTAGCCCCATATATTCCAAGGCATCAAAATTTATATAACCCATAAGCCCTCAGTTCTTGTTAAGCCATCCGATCAACCTGCACAACCTATTCAACATCATCATATTCTCTCTCTCTCCATTCTAGCACCATCCTGCACAAACATTTTTGAGTCTCATCAGTATTTTCCTTTGAAAATCACATTTACAGCCCTGTAAGCGACTTTTTGCAGAACAGCTGCATATGTATGTAGCTATCCTGGTTTGTTCTACATATACCCATCCCTATACATGGGAAAAGACCTAATTTCTGCGTGGGCCAAAATGCACAATTTGGGGTGGCCTAAATAAAAAAATTGATCACTAAAATTAGAAAAAATTGCTTGAAAGTGAAAGAGGAGGGTATGGGTAATTACGTGGACCAAACGCGGAGTGATTTAGTCAGATGATGCTCCTGGAATAAGCTCTTTAAATTATGGATATAAAAGCACTATGATGGGTGAATTTTCAATATGGTATTAAAATTTTAATTTTTTAGTATTTTATAGAAAAAAAATTGAAATTTTTACCCACTTCCTATAGTTTTTTACCATTTTAGACCATTTTGGACCATTTGGACTAATATGATGTTGGAGGAGCCCGTTTTGAGTGCGGTTTGACCGAGACTTTGACACGTTTGTTTATATTTTAGGAATTATGTCTAAACTGGCATATAAGTTAGGATTTCACATCCGCTTTCATTTTGCATGACCTTATGACCGTTTCATCTTAACCTTAGGTATGAACCCATTCCATGATGTCACAGAACCTTCATGCTACTGTTAGAAGTGGCGTTATGTGAATGGTAGATATTTCCTATACATGGTTATGCTAGTTAGATATTATATTGCATTTGGTTCTTGTGCTGGCATTTCTCCTTTAGGGTGTGGGAGTCCCTTTTTAGTCCCGCCATGTCTTTGAGCAAGAGCTTCATACTCCTCTTGAACTTTATGCTGGCCATTTCCCTTAGGACTACCTTGTATATATCAAGTTGTAATTGCATTTTCATGAGTTTTTCTTACCTTCTTGAGCTTTATGTCGACTCCCTAACTTTGATTTATCAGCCATATAGCCTGATCTTGTCTCATGTTTAGCCAAGCAAAGCATTTTTACATAACTTTTGCATCTTGATCATCCCTTTTACCGGAAGGAGACCTTCCCTTGAGTGTCATTATCCTGCACATATATCCTTGCATTAAGCATAGGCATGTTCCATTGCTTGGAACTAGTTTTCTTGTCCCCTGACACTCATCTCCTCCTAGATTTGTACTATAAAGCACTTTTATTCTTTTTGAAGCTTTTCAAAATATCTGAAAAAGTGCAAAAATAAATAAATAAAACCAAAAATAAGGATAGGAAAATATGTTATCTTTGGCAGTAGTTGAGTCATGTCACCTTCGAACAGAGCACTGCATATCACATTTGTTGGTTGGGTTATTAGTTTGACTTTAGGAGTTGTAATTGTTACTCTGAGTTTATCTCCACTGACTAGTTAAGCTTCTAGACCCTATGGAGCCTCTGTTGATGCCTGCTGTTTCACAGATATGTCCCAGTTTTCATATCGAGTCCATGTTTCCTACCTTCAGTGACCATTCACCTTTATGCTCTTGTTCGAAGGAAGTTGAAGCTTGAGTCGGCCATTCCTCAGTTATCTTGACTTTGCATGTCAACCATTCTTGGTACTATTACTAGTTCATGCACATATTGTTCGAGTTCTTCCACATTATATAGTGTTGCTGAGTACCTCATGTTGGTTTATGGGGGATGCCTTAAGGTCCTCCTTCCAGCAGATTCCATTCCATTGACTTTAGATCATTTATTCTAGAATAGGAGTCTCGAGTCCTTTGAGTTTCTTGAGACTCACAGTCATTAGTGGTAGGTTCTCTCGCCATCAAAAGTTTTGGGAATACATCAATGTCCCCTGATCGATGGATTCTTCCAAGTGTTCAAACTCAACACAGCTATTCACACTTGTTAGATTGCACTGTATACCTTTATTCCCATTTTCATTATTGGTGGTTGATCTCACGTCTGTTAACCGTATACATCAATGACTAGTAGTCAGACGATGGACTACTATGTTCGAGCTTGACACATCTATTCACATAGTAGGACATGTACTCGTAGTGGTTCATGTACAAGACCTTCCAGCTTGGTGGCATTCCATGCATGCTACCTCCTTAATCGTGCCAGTGTTCATGAGATATCACCTCTCATGATTTGATTCCAGCATATATCAGATATCTTCAGCTAATATGGATATCTTGATCCATTATATATCTTCAGCCATTATGGAGATATTGATCTATTGTATATCTTAATCCACTTTGGATATTCTGATCTATTGTATATTGTATGTGGCGATGACCACACATGACACATTTTGTATATCATGCCTATTCATGGCCATTGTACTCTTATTTATCAGGGACTACTCCAGGTATTTACAATCACATGTAGAGATTGATTATTGTATTGTGCTAATGAGTGGTTGGTTCTTCCACCTGGGTCTTCATTACTCCACTTTTGGATTGGATTTTATAATGTATTTCGGTCGTCATGTTACCACTTTGACCTCACACATTAGGGGGCATCTGTTATAGCTGATTTTACCACACATGTTTTATCACATATTTATGGCCTTCTTTGTCCCTCTGCGAACTCTTTATAACCCATGGACTTATATTATCCCTTGATGTTCCAATATCATCCCTAAAAAACCCATGGTTTTTGTTGTACATGACTTTTAAACCAATACTCACGTGTACACATGACTTTTGACCTCAAACCCGCGTACGTCAGGATGTGTGCATAAGTCCAAACATTTTTGGAATTTTCCTCATATGAGTCTGAATAAATTGACTCTTGGCCTTCCAAATTCCTTGAGAACACTCAGATTCGACCCTCCATTACCCTTTTGGAGTTTTATATAACGAACCCCTTGGATACATTGAAGAGGAGGAATTGAAAAGCAAAGAAGCTATAGTCCATTGTTTCATCAGTTTGCTTATACTTGAGTCTACATCCCTTTCTCCCTTTGGATCACTTTGTGTTCTTCCCAAGATTTCCTTTACTTTGTGAGCTTTCTATCAAGAGATGGAGGATTGAGGTGGTAGAGGCCTATGTGGAGGACTAGGTTTCTTTGGTTCATAGACGTGCTGACAGAGGTTGTCACTCTTGTAATCTATGATTTTATTAATATAAATACCTTTTTTTGTCGAATTATGTGCATTTGAATATGAATATTGTATCCATGGATGTATTTAATTGCTTATACATTCTTGAATATATATGCTAGAGTAGGTCTAACACATTATTATAGAGCATGCTTGTCTTGTTTCTTGTTGTTGAGAGAGAATTGCGGAAGCAAGCGTGAATTGGAAAATATCAACGGGGATCTACTTCAACCATTCGGAACAAAGTACGATTCAATATCCCTTAGTGTTAGATGTTTGATTTCTCTTGCATATTGGGAAATATTGATTTTTGGTGTCAAGCTGTCTGGTGTGGTATTCCCCAAGACATATGAAGTTTCTCTCTGTAACACTTGATATACAAGAAGAGAGTGACATGTACACATTTGGATGGTTGATCCTGAAAGAGAGCAGGTCAGGAGTTTCCTATGCTTCTTAGGAAGAAGACATAACAAAAGCCTCAATTCTATTCAAAGAAATGTAAATACTCCTGAAGGTATTGAATTTATCTTAATTATATTCATATATGTGTTATATATAGAGGATTGTGAGTCTCCATGATGGAGGACTCAAATTAATGATTATTGCATCCTAGATGTTGAGAGGGAGAAGCTATATTTGCTATCTCCTACAAAAACTAGTGGAACTAGTTAAATTGAACTCCTGCTATGTAAAAACCATGCATGGTACTCATATTCAAAAGGAATATATATGTAAGAATATTGGATGATTCTTAATTTTAGAGGTGTAATAGTCATTAGATAAGATTTTCTTTTGTTGAAAAAATGTTCAATATAGTTCTTGAAAGGATTCAAGAACAATGGATTGTAAATCCATGACCACACACATATAAATAAATATGATCCTTGTTCATATTTGTAGGATCTCATAGATGTGACATATATCTATATAGGTCCTAGGATCAGCTATATGCTTTACAATAAGAACATAGACATGTACAAAAAATCATGTTTTATGTTACTTACTTGGTACAAGAGTATGTGGATTCAGACATATCATAGTCAATGAAAGTTTCATGGATATATGAATCCTGACTAGTACAGTGATCGAGAAAGATCATATCAAATATGTTACTCCAGATATAGCATATTGTAAAGAGTTAAGGCTTTAAAAAGTACTTAGTCAATTATATCTGATACATGGTACATAAAGGATTTGTGTAACTCCTATACATATCCATAGATGAGCAGAATTGTCGTCATATTTATTAATCCTATCTCTAGAACAAGTTTTGTATAGTATAAAAAAATACTCTATTGAATAGGGAGTATTGATGTATCTTCACAAGAGACAACAGTTAAAATTCCCCAAACTAGTTATTCATGATACGTGACTTAGTAATCCAGGGGATGTGATATCTTGTGGAGAAAATCCACATGAGAAGACGCATGGTCAAAGTCTCAAAGACTATTGGATACTCAAAAAGAGTTATAGTATAGACTGTCATAGAATAGTTAAACCTCTTAGAGAGGTTAGATATCCATACAGTTGGATATGAGGAGTACTGTGATATGAAATCACTCTGAAAATGATTAGGCCTTAAGAAAATCATTGAGGATGGCAAGCTCACTAAGAACTTCTTCAAATGGTAGAATATTCTTGAAGCCAACAAATTTTGAAGTCTAAAAGAAAGATGAAACCTTATTTCTCCATGATATTACACAATTAATTTGTTATATATGATGGATATGAAATCCCTAGTTTCTAGTTTAGAGAAAATGCATTCTAGATCATATCCAAATGATGCTACTTTGAATAAGTAGTCAGTTGGTCGCTTAAAGTAATTAGCAGACCCATTGCATTTTTTTCTAAGCTTGTGGATAAGCATATATTTGAGTACCTTTGAGGTATATTAGAATATGTTCTTTATTGTATTTTGTAGATATTATACCTATTATATAGCTTGGAATTAGCTATATGAATTGTGGCTAGTACAACAAAAGCTAAGTGTATTGTGGCTAGTACTACATAAGCAAGGTATACGTCAAAGAGTATTATAGAATAAAAGGTTGCAGTTAGTACCACCTACTAAGGAGTAGTGTTGCTTGTGATGCTAGCTATTAGGGTAAAAGACTTGAGCCTACAATTATTAGGAGTTAATATTCACGCTTTCTGAAAAAACCCTATGTGTTATGATAGAACACATTGAGATGAAATTTTACTTCATAGAAGACATGGTCATGTAAACTAAAATTTCATTCCATAGCTACTTATGAGAAGATTGAAAATATGTGGACAAGATTCTATTAGTGACGAGGTTGATATACTTCATAGATAAGCTTGGTATGGAAGGAAAATTCCTAGTAAAACAAAGAATATCTCCCTCAATGAGAGGGGGTGTTGATTGTGCAACATCAAGATTCATTCTCTGGAGATATAAACCATAAAATATCGAACACTCCAGAACAATCCCGCAACAGAAAGGTGTAAGGAAGATAACAGATCCACCAAGATAAAATGAAACCCACATTTGATCTCAAATCACTGGCTAGGGATGAACCCGCAAAGAAATCAACAGTCCAAAAAATTGAGGAGAGGAGTAGGTAGAAAGGAAAATGTAGAAGTTGAATTGTGGAAGTTTGGTTGAGAAAGTTGGTGAACCCGCAATTCGAAATATCCAATTTTGTTGAAAGGAAAAGGAGGAAATTGAATTCCGAAATTTTGGTTGTGAAAGTTGGTGAACCTGCAATCTGAAATCTATGATTTTGCGAAAAAGAGTAGTTGAAAAGGAAAAGGTGTAAGTTCAATTGTGAAAGTTCAATTGTGAAAATGGTGTACCCGAAATCTGAAATCCACAATTTTTTGGAAAGGAGCTTGCGAGGACACATGATCTAAGGGCTCAGATCAATTCCTGATCCAGATCAATGGATGCTGATGATTCTGTAGATTAAAGATCCATGGGTGACTGAAGACTTTGACTCTCAACAGAATGTGGAGGAAGTTGCAAAGAAGATAGTTGTTGTGCAACCAATGACTACACAGTCAAAGAAAAAATGGGTTTCATATCCTTTACTCATATATCAAAACCACTCCTTCACCTCCGTAGGAGAAGGCCATCGAAGATTCTCTGAACAATCATTTTCATCAAGCGATCCCAAAACCCCCAAATGTCAAGGTTTTTCATTTTGATTAGTCACATGTATCACTGCGTGTTTTCTCGATTGGTTTTGTGATCATGGCTAATCTTCCACCTCATAATTTTTTAGGATTTTGTACAATCGGGTTTGATTCCCATGATGTAGCTAATTTTGGCACTATGTTTCAATATTCATCTTAGGATCGAGTTAAACTATAAATAAAAACTCTATAGAGGAGGAAAGGGGTTTGACATTCATTTTGGAAGCCTCTATGATTGGTTTTGTAGCCCTTATATTTTATTAGAAATATTTAATGTAGAAGTATGTTCTAAGTGTTTGAGATTCATCCCAGTGTTCAATGTTCAGTCTTTTTTTCCTGTATGCTCCATTTCTATATGTGTGAATTTTTGCTAATACATTTCTAGTTGTATGCAAGGAATTTATTCTCTATTAAGCACTCCTTTCATCAGAAATCGTATTTTCTCTATGTTTATGATGAATGTCATGGAATTCATCCTCTATTAGGTGCTCCATTTCAGTTATCAACCTTTATTGTTGCTTCTGATAAAGATGTTTCAAGAGATTCATCCACAAATAGGTGCCTCTTGTTTCAATTCGCTTCTTATCATTTCCCCTGCCATGTATTATAGTTATTTGACTGAATGCAAATGGTCACATTGTCTTAGATTGTGAAGGATAATCACTTATCATTATTGATGTGATCCCTTGGATGTTTCAGGTTTTGACTCCATTTCCCAATGGTGTTTTCTATTTTTTTTGTCTTACACACTTTGAAGTACAAACAATTTGTTCTCATAAGAAATATTGCCTTCTCAATGTTTGTTGTGAGACATGTGTATGTGAATTATCCTTGTGACCCTAAGAGAGATCTCTCTAGATGTATAGGATAGAATAAAACCTAAAGGTTGGTTTGAAATGGTTACCCCAGTGATTACCTACTCGTAACCATTGGAAAATTATCGAGTGATAACATCTTGGTGCCATTTTCGGGGAACTAATTGCTATTATCTCCTCGAGGGAACAAAATTTTCCTAGTTCTACAAGTTGGTTGAGTAGTCAGTCATAGACACATGTTGGTTTTATATTCTCTTGTGACTCCACTTGAAGCTTTTGGAAGGTGACTACACTAGAAATACTAGCGGCTAGAAGGACCAATATGAGGAGAAATCTTGATGCTAAACCATTTCAACAACTTTTCAATCGAAAGATCTTGATTCGAAAGGCCAAGAAGCTGCAAAGGTCAGTTATACCTTAGTTAGACAGAACTCTTTATCTACTTGCTAATCCTTTCTACTTCTATTAATGATATATTTGAACATTGTGATGAAGAATTTGAGCTAGTTTTCCCTAGGACTATGTCTGAATCTAGCCTCTCTAAACTAGTTTTGGACCCCTCTACATTTGAGTTCTTAGTACTTCTTGGTCACCTGAGATCTCAAAGACTCTAGGTAGGGATATTCAAATCTTTTTGGACTGAGAGTTCCCCCTATCTTCCTCTAAATTATCCCCATTAAAATCCAATGCTATAGAGAAGTGTGCTGCCATATTCTTATCTCCCACCACTTCAAAGCTTAAGAAACCTTCATCATCTAATTTCGTAGCCCCTCTCAGATATGTTGTCTGTCACATCACAGTGATTCCTTCTGCCACATGAACTTCAATTCCTCTTGGAAGCCCTACTATAACCCTAGGATTGGCTAACAGGTTTTCCCCTATACTTCTCCCTGATGCTCTTCATGACCTTCCCCAGGGACATTCCCAAAGACTCAAACAATTTAATGGGGAGAGGGGGTATTTAGCTGAGGAACACTTGGGATGGTTTTTATAATGGATAGAATTGGAGGAAGTAGACCATGATGATGTTAAATTCAGACCGTTTTCCCAAAGTCTTACTGAAGAAGCAAAAATATTGTTCAAAAGTATTCCAGACAAATCCATTATGAACTATTAAGCTTTTGAAGATTCTTTCAAGGACAAATGGGAAGACAAGAAAAACCCCAAGCGAAATTTCTCCCAATACCATTCCATGAGAAGGAGGGAGAGTGACGCTATCCAATATTTTTCTAACAAATTTATGAAGATATATGATTCCATCCCTTCCCAGTTCAAACCTCCCCATGGTTCTGCCCAACTCCAATATGCTAAAGCCTTTGATAGTGACTTTACCTTGTTGTTGAGTGAAAGGAGATCAACCTCCCTAGCTGATATGATGAAAGGTGCCATAGATGTAGAGGTAAACATGACTGCTTCTAGAAATAAAAATAGGGATGTAGGCGAATGGAGGAGAGAAGAGGGAGATAGAAGGAGGGATAAAGATCCTGGACAACATTCTTCCTCTAACTATCAAAAGGGAAATATGGACATGATGATGAAATCCATGGAAAATTTGATGGGGAGTCTCACTATGGACAATAGACCACCTCCCAAGGAAAACCAGGAGCAACAAAATAGAAACCAAAATTTTATAAGGCCCCAAGTCCTCCAAAACAGGTAGAGAGATCAGAGAAACCCTCCTGATCATGCTATCATGCCCCCATTTCAGGAAAATTATATGGAGTAAGAATATTAAAATCAAGCTAAGGATGAAATCCACCAGCTAGACACTGACTCATCCTTTGCCCTTTTTACCAAAGAAGAGCATGATAATTATTGGCATGAAACAAAGGAGCTTGCTGCTGAGGAAACAAAGTTTTTATGAAGGGGTATCAACTTGTTGTCATGGATATGTAGAGGCAGATCGGTGTGAGGAACATAGATGCTCCCGTTATGATAAATAAAGATGCAGACAACAAATCCTCTACAAGAAAGCTGAAGAATGATCTACCCCATAAGGATATCATGGAGGAGCATCCATCCTATCCCAAATCAAACAAACTCCAAAACCTTCCATAAGGTCAACGTCATCAAGAGAATGCGATTTTTTCCTAAATTTCACCTGTTGTTATGTTATGCTTGTTATATTTGAGTGATACGGGTGATTTATTTAAGGATTTGATTGGATCTTTTCAGTGATCAAATCCATGATGTATTGTGTTATTTATGTGTAATCATGTTTCCATCGAGAGTCCGACCAGACTCAATGTAAATTAGGCCAAGAGAGTGGCCATGTCCATCTTGGATATATCATTTAAATTGATTTTGATATTCATGCAATTATAAGTTTTATGGTGTTATTTTAAATCTTGCGCCTCTATGCATAAATCCGTGTGTTTATGAGTCTAAATGTGAAGTTCATTATTGTGTGAGAGAGGAACTATTGGTATTTCACCATCGATCACAGGATGGATCGATGATGATCCATAAATTAACAATATCATGGAGTTGTTGAGATATCTACAATCGTTGAGAGATTGCTACCATATGAATATTTTGTTGCATCAAACTGATCACAGCCGGCATTCATCTCCATCAACTCTATGAAGGAGAGAACGTTGCACCATGAAGTCGTAGTTTTATTGATTCTGGATATCATAGTTTTGATTGGTACCTCTCATCACCTCTTATATGCAGTTCTATGTTTTTAAAAATATCATTTTTTAAAGGAAAGAGTTCAAAAGAACTCGCTATTAGGAGTAGTTGCCATAACACATTCAGAATGAGTGTAACTTGTGAGAGGAGATCACCAGTTTATAAAAGAGGATGGATTCAGAGTTTTGAATATATAGCATGTTTTTATTGCTTCCATGGATGCATTAAGTCCATATTGTGGGCTCATAACCCACAGGCCCATGAGTTTAATGGAATCCCTAGATCGGTATTCATCAAGTGGTATCAGAGCAGGAAAAGATTTCCTGTGTGTGGAAAATAGAAACAACTACTAGCTATGACTGGGTAGAAGTTGTTGGGAAATTCCATAGTTGTAATTGTGGGTAGAATTGTCTAAGGGAGTGAGTAGATGTAGAAGCTATAGATAAGAGCAAAGGAATTCTTGAAAGGTTCATAGGAGGTGAACTTGTTACACCAAAAATTCACTCTAGAGGAATAAAGTCAATGAGGTGTTAGTAGAATCTTGATTATACCTCATTGACTGGGCATCAAGAGAAGCTCAGTGATGCACAAGGAAGGAAAAGACCAAGTTGAATACAGAAGTAAAAATAGAAGACATATGACCAGGACGTCATAAAAATTTTGTACAGCATGAGTCTGATGCAGGAGAATCCATTCTATACCAAATCAAACGAACTCCAAAACCTTCCAAAAGGTTGACATGGCCAAGAGGATGCGACTTTCTTGAATTTCATCCATATGTTATGATATGGTTGTTGTATTTGAGCGATATGGGTGATTTAGTTAAGGATTTGATTGGATCATTTCAGTGATCTAATGGATGATGTCTTGTGTTATTTATGTGTAAGCATCTATGCTTCGAGAGGGTGGCCACACTCAATGTAAATCAGGGCGAGAGAGTGGCCATGTCCATCTTGGTTATACCATGTAAATCGATTTTGATATTCATGCAATTAGAAGTGTTATGGTGTTATTTTAAATATTGTGCCTATGTGTGTTTATGAGTCTAAATGTGAAGGTCATGATTGTGTGAGAGAGAGGAACTACATGTATTTAACCATCGAGTACAGGATGGGTCGATGGTGATCCATAAAATAACGATATCATGGATTTGTTGAGATCTATGCAATCATTGAGATATCGCTACCATATGAATATTGTTATTGCATCAAACCGATTGTAGACACCATTGATATCCATTAACTCTATGAAGGAGAGAACGTTGCACCTTGACTCCACAATTGTATTGATTCTGGAGATCAAAGTGTTAATTGGTACCTTTTCTCACGTCTTATATGAAGTTTTACGTTTTTAAAAAGATTGATGTGGAAAGGAAAGAGTTCAAAATAACTCGATGCCAAGAGAAGATGCCATAGCACATTCAGAATCAGTGTAACTTGTGAGATGAGATCGTCAGTTTAGAAAAGAGGCTTGATTTGAAGTTTTGAATATAGATCTTGTTTTCATTGCTTCCATGGACACATTAAATCCATATTATGGGCTCATAACCCAGGGGCCCGTGAATTTAATGGACTCTCGAGATCCATCTTCAACATGATACCTCGAAGAATGTAATAGAGCCCAAAGGGAAAGAAAAGAAAGAAGATAATCCAAGGAAATCAGATCTAGGACAAACCTATTCGAATTTAGAGCCTGAAATTGTAAAATTAAAAATATTTGTCCCTCTAACTGAATTGTTAAGAAATTATGAATATAAGTCCCAAATCACTATTGTGTTGAAACCTCTAGAAGAAATATTTGCAATATCAGATTCCCTAAATCTTAAATATGATAGTCCCACCATCCTATTTGGATGCCATGTATATGAGTCTTCCAACGAAGAGGTCCCTCCCTTCTATGTCAGTCTCAACATTCATGATTTCATCGTACACAATTCCATGCTTGATTCCGGGGCTTCACACAATATGACACCTAGGATGATCATGGATAAATTGGGATAAGAGGTGACCATGCCTTATAAATTCCTTTTCTCTTTTGATTCCAGTAAAGTTAAGTTCGTAGGACTGATCAAATATTTGGTCATCTCTTTGGCTTAGATCCCTGCCAAAAGCCTTGTCATGGATGTAGTGGTGGCTGACATTCCTCCAAAGTTTGGAATGCTACTGTCAAGATCCTTGGTAGCCAAAATCAAGGGTGCACTTTAAATAGATATGTCATATTCCACCATCCATCTTTTTGGTAAACAGATGAAGCTTTATAGAGAGTAAAAGTTGGCGTACATGGTGAGCAGTGTTGAAAGGCCATATAACCACCCCATCTATTCATTGGACACTGAGATAGGATCATCCATTTTCTTTACAAAGGGAGGAAAATACAATTTAGTTCATAGAATGCTTATTTTTTCCCCACTCGGGAAGAACTAGAAGGATTGTGGAATGTGAAATTTGATGGGGCAGCATGCAAAGAAGGGGCATTAGCTAGAGTTTGGTTTAAGTCACTAGGAGGAAGGGATTTAAATTATTCTTATAAATTTTCCATCAATTACACAAATAATGAGGCAGAATATGAGGCTATGATGTTAGAAATTCAGATCCTGAAAGATTTCAAAGTCAAGGGAGTGGTGATACATGGGGACTCCTAGTTGGTGATTAAGAAAATGCAAGGAGAGCATTAGGCCAAACATCCCAGGTCAAGAAGCTATAGAAATGTTTCCCTAGATTTGATAGGATGTTTTGAAGAATGCAAGTTTAATATGATTCTCAGATTGCAAAATGATATAGTTGATTATTTGGCCACTTCTGCTATTGTTTTCAAAATATCCATGTGCCCCAATAGTAAGTATGAGATTGAAGTTAAGCACAGACCCTCAGTCCCAGATAATGTTAAGAATCGATAGGTCTTTGAGGATGATAAACAAATTCATAATTTCCTTAATCTCACTAGGGAGTTCGATGGCTTGATCATTGATGAAGATAACATGCTCCTAGAAGGGTCTACTCTCACCCAGGAGTACCTGCAAAATAAGCTTGAATTTCCCAAAGAAATTCCACAAGATGATATTGTTGTCCTTACTGAGGGTGTTGTTGGCAACAAAACTGAAGAATTAGTTGGGATAGAACTACAAGGGGTTAAGGGACGACATATGTATTTGAACAATATTTGTGGAAAATAAATCCTGCTGTCTAAAGGTAACTCTATCCCTAGGGTTTTAGTTCCTTTAGAAAAAGATCTTTGACCCAAATTATGTTGCTAAGGAGCCTCATCTTGTCCCAATCTGTGAGGATGTCGAAATGTGAATATTGGAACAGAAGCTCATCCTAAAATCATCAAGCTCTCAAGAACACTCTCACTAGAGGCCAAATAGAAATACATCTCACCGATGGAGGAATACATAGATGTTTTTTCTTGGAGATATAGTGATCTTAAAGCTTATGATACATGTATAATTCAACACACTATACCAATAAAAAAGGATGAGATTCCTTTCAAACAAATACTAAGGAGAATTAACCCCAAGCTCTTACTCTTGATTGAAAAAGAAATAAAGAAGTTGTTTGAAGAAAAAATCATTGTGTCTCTTAGATTCTCAAAGTGGGTGGCCAACTTAGTTCTAGTGAGGAATAAGAATGGATAAATAAGGTTGTGCATTGACTTCAAAAATATGAATAGAGTATTTTTAAAGGACCATTATCCTCTTCCTAATATGGGCAACATTCTGCTGAGGGTAGTGGGATCTGAAAGGATATCCACCTTAGATGAATTCTCAGGCTACAATCATATCATGGTGCACCCAAAATACCAAGAGATGACTTCTTTCACCACACCCTAGGGTACCTTTATGTATGAAAAAATTACATTTGGACTCATGAATGCAGGGGAAACCTTCCAGTGGGCCATGGACATAGCATTTGTTGATGAGAAAGAAAATATTTTGGTTATCTATTTACATGGAGTCACTGTATTTTCAAAGTCTGATGAGGAACATGTCACACACCTACTCAGAGTGTTTGGGAAATGAAAAAAGTTGGGCATCTCTTTGAATCCAAAGAAGTCCCACTTTCCTATTAAGGAGGGGAAGCTGCTCAAGAACATAATTTCCCAGGAAGGCATCAAAATAGATCCAAAAATAGTTGAATCCATACTAAAAATTGAGCTCCCTTGGAATAAGGTTGAGGTTCAATCTTTCTTGGGAATGGTTGGTTTTCTAAGAAGGTTTATTCCTACTTTTACTGAGATTGTGAGGTGGATAACTAGAATGTTAAGGAATGATAATGAGATCAAGTGGACACCCCAAGCAAAGTAGTATTTTGAGGACATAAAGAAGGCTATTTCGGAAGCTCCTGTACTGGTAATCCCTGATTTCTCCAAATATTTCCTCATAATCTCATTTTTTTTAGAGCACACAGTGGCAGGGGCATTTCTACAAAAGAATTATGAGGGGAATGAGAAGCTCATTGCTTTCTACAACAAAACATTAAGAGATGCCCCATTGAAAGACAAAATTCTAGGAAAGTAGACTTATGCTCTGGTACATGCCTTGAAGGAGTTTCGGTTTTATATCCTACATTCTCACATCATTGCTCATGTTCCCACCAATTCACTGAAGGATATTCTAACCCAAACAGATCCTGAGGGTAGAAGGGGAAAATGGATAGGATTCTTACTTGAGTATGACTTGGATATTAATCCCACAAAATTGATTAAAGGATAAGGAGTAGCCAAACTCATGGAAGAGTCAATATGCGATTTTCTTAGCCTACACATGGTTGCCGAATTATCAACAAAAAGGGAAAAACCCTGAGGAAAGACCAGAGATACAAGTGGTTGAATATTTCCTGTCATCCCTGTCATATACTGACATCATCTTCATGTTGCAACATATGCAAGCTCCGTAGGATATGGACAAAATAGGGGCCATATTCCTCAAGTCGAAAGAAGCAAAATTTTTCATTTTAAATGGGAAACTATATTGGAAAGAGAGAGGAGGGGTTAGGCTCAACTGTGTAAATGAATAGGAGGAAAAGAAACTCATTAAGGAGTTTCATGCAGGAGAATGTGGAGGTCATCATTACTCGAATACCACTATGAATAAAATTTTGAGAGTGGGATTTTATTGGCCCACCATCTTGTATGACACCCAGAAGGAGATTGTTTCCTGCCATAAGTGTCAGATCTCTTAAGGGAGGATGAATATTTTTCCATTGCCTCTCAAGCCAATACATGTCGAGGCCCCTTTCCAACAATGGGGATTGGATTTCATTGGGGAAGTAAACCCACATTCCTCAGGGAAACACAAGTAGGTTCTCACTACCACTGATTATTTCACCAAATGGATTGAATCCATCCCAACTAGACATGCCACTGATGTAGTTATTATTTAGTTTTTAGAGGAGAACATCTTGTCGAGGTTTGGGGTTCCTAGGAAGTTGATCATTGACAATGTTGTTGCATTCAAATAAAATAAGATGGTTGATTTTTGTTTCAAATATCACCTACATTTGGGGCATTCCACAACCTATTACCCACAAGGAAGTGGGTTGAAAGAATCTTCAAATAAGAGTCTGACAAGGATCATCAAAAAGATGTCGCAAGACAACAAGAAGGCCTGGCACACAAAATTGACTCATTCATTGTGTGCTGACAGTATCAATGTAAATAAATCTATTTGAACCTCACCATTCTAGCTAGTTTATGGTTCTGAGATAAATTTTCCTAGTTCACTGAGTTTTCTAGTGATGGGGTTTTTTTAGGAGGAGGATGTTGAAACCAACCCAACTCAGAGAAGGATGTATCAGTTGGTTGAACTGCAGTAGAAAAGAGAGCATATTTTTTACAAGACTTATAAGTTTCAAGATAAAATGAAAGAGATTTTTGACAAGAGGACAAAGCCCGATGATTTCCAAGTGGGGGATGTAGTTTTGCAGTGGGATGCACCCCATGAAGAGAAGGGAAAACATGGAAAATTTGATCACTTGTGGAAGGGCCCTTACAAAAGTGTATCTTTCATAGGGAAGAATTCCTACATAATGGAGGAAATGGAAGGAAGTCTAGTACTAGGATCTCCTGTAAATGGGAGGCTCCTCAAGCACTAATTTCGTTGAAGTAAGTTCATTCTTCCATGTAATTGTATATACCATTTTATTTTAACATTGCATGTGGAGATAGCTCTTATTGGAGATATTTACCACCATACACACTCATTTTGGCTAATTTGTCCTAGTTAAACCAATATCCTAAGTTTTATTGACTTAATTGATAACAGCAGAGCACTGTATTACATCAGCATGAGCACACCCATGCCTACCTTCAGTCAAGGAGGCTAACTAAGCCTTCTCCTACATTCGAGGAGGCTAACTAGAGCACTCAAGGGGTGATCTGAGTGTCATAAATGCCCCATATTCCTAACTGATGGTTACAATCAGTTAAACAAAGTAGTGAAGGAACCTTCCTTCATTAAATTGATTATTTAATTATTATTTAATGAACTGGAGTCAACAAGGGTGCCTCCAACAACTTCTGATGGTTAGTTACACTTCAGTTAACCTCATCGGGGTTCATTGGAGTCATTGATGTACTACCACTTGTTGGTTGGCTTTCAGTGACATTTGTCTAAGCTACTTTCAGTTAGACTCAGTCATTTATTGCACTCTGACTTCAGTTAGGGCTCAGTTGAGTCAATTAGTGTTTTGATCACTAGTTAACTTAAGTGTTGACTATGGATTACATTTAGTTAAGCTAGACTCACTCTTTCAATTTGAATGAACTACTTGGGAATTCGAATTGTATTGGCATTCATGCTTCCACCATGTTGATTGTATTGTATTATTCATTATTCTTTTGATTATACAGAGCTGCTACTTCCATTGCAGCACCATTTTTCCAATTTTATGATTATCTCTCTATATTCTTTGTGAGACTGTATTTTCAATTCCTAGACCACTGTGACAACTTAATATGGTATCAGATCTCACGGCAGGATGAATCTCAGATCTCTCAAAAACAAGGTTTTTGACAAATCTTGCATGAAAATTGAGCAATAGCTTAGAAATCCAGCACTGCACTAGAAGCCAAGGCTTGCCACTTAATACCCCAAGTAAGGAAATTATTGATCAAGCTTGCTTCATTGACTGTACTGGGTGTGATGAAATCCTAAAATGTGTAAGCTGTCTGACCTTATGGTGCTCCTTTTGTTGTGATTTTTAAGTTTTTAACATGTGAAAGCATTCACTCCAGCAGTTTCAGATGGCTTCTTCCATAGAAATCTTGACTCCATTCAATTTACACTCATGGAAAGGAGACGTGGAGATCTAGCTACATTCCATATGACTCTATAGGGTCACTATGGACACTGAAGAAGAGCTTCTTTTATGACAGATAAAGATAGATTCTTGAACAAGAAAGATGAAGCATTCGGATTCTTGTGCCTCTCTCTTTCCTGGGATCTTCTTTTCCATGTTTCAGGATTGAATACTCGAAAGGAAATCTGGGACAAATTGGAAACCCTGTATGGAAAGAAGGATGATTTGAGAGTATACCAACTTGAGAATGAGTTGATGTCTCACTAGCCTTCCACTTTCAATACCTTTAATGACTTTTTCACAAAGTTGAAGGACATTGTCTTACTATTGAAGCAATGAAAAGTGGAGAAGAGGATGATCAGCTCATCCTCACCATACTCTCCAAACTTGGAGCTGATTATTTAGTTTTTGTCTCTACATTCTATGTGGGGAATCTCACAACCCCTGGATGGAAGTTTCCTTCACTCAATGCCTTCATTGAGTCCCTAACAAGTGAACATGATTAGATTGTCCAAATGGGGATCATCGAATCCTCCCTTGATCAAGCCCTCCATGTCTCAAGGCCCAAATATCGGAATGGTAAAGGAAAGTAGCAGAAGAATCCAAAAACTAAATTCAAAGCTCCTAAGTCTAAAGTTGAAAACCGGCAGCATGATGAGTCTTTCGGTTCAATGAAGAACAAAGGAAAAGGGCATCATGGAAAGGAAAAAGTCAAGTGTTCATGCTGCGGGAAGGGATTCCACCCTGAACATGAATACATGAAGAAGAAAATTGATGAAGTTACCTCTCTCCTTGAGATAAATCACATCAATCTTCTAGAAATATTTCATAGGAGAGATCAGCAAGATCGAGAACCACAACATGAAAGAGGTCATGCCCTCATGGCAAGCACTTCAAAGTCCAAAGCACTCTTGATATATTCTAGAGCTTTGAAGCACATGATGGATGAAAGAGACTCCTTCTCATCTTTGGAGACTAGAAAATCCATTCCCATACACATGGGAGATGACTCCACCGTCATTTTAAAAGGACAAGGTACTGTTGATCTTGAGAATGGCTATTTTTCAAATGTTTTGTATGTACTGTCTCTGGCATCAAACCTCCTGATTGTTTATCAAATGAAACATATAAGAGTTCCCAAGAGAGTATCCTTCATCCCGAATGATGTAGAGATGACAGAACTTGCATCTGGGAAACTTGTTGCAAAAGGCCTTGCAAACCATCATGCAAAATCCTATGAGTTTTCCCATTTTATGGTGGATGCAAAGCCCACCACACTGCTGAATCATGGAAATGAAGTTAGTAGAATATGGAATGAGAGGTTCAACCATATCAACTTCAAATACTTGTAGAAATTATAGAAAAAATCCATGGTTGAAGGCCTCCCGGTCATCAAGGAAACCATTGGAATTTGCAAGGGCTGTGTTGTTGGAAAGAACCCTGAGCACAAGTTCGATTGGGGGAAGGTAAGCTGAGATACATGCATATTGGGACTAATACATTCTGATATCAGAAGTCCCATGCCTATCACATCCATGAATGGATCAAGGTATCTTTTGACTTTTATTGATGATTTTTCCAGGTACACATGGGTCTTCTTTATAAAAAAGAAGTCTGAAGTCTGTGAAAAATTCACTGAACTGAAGGCCTTGATCAAGAATGCATCTGGCCAAAAGATCAAGATATTGAGATCTGATCATGGTGGGGAGTATGTCAGTAATGCATTTCTACACATATTCTCCCAAATTGGTATTCATGTCCAGCATCCAATTCCCTACACTCCCCAGTAGAATGGTGTAGCAGAAAGGAAGAATCGGTCTCTCAAGGAGATGACCACCTGTATGTTGGAATCAAAGAAGTTGGCTGCAAATTTGTGAGTTGAAGCCATGCATGCTATAGAATACATTTATACTAGAGTGATACATTCATCTATGAAATGGAATACCCCTTTTGAAGCATACTTCAGACACAAGCCGGATGTGTCGAACCTGCGGGTGTTTGGGTCCACTGCATGGGCCCAAATTCCACTTGATAAAAGAAGGTCTTTGCAACCGCAAAGCATAGAATGTCTATTTATTTGGTATCCTAATGAATGAAAAGGTTTCAAGCTTTTGGATATCAAAACAAAATATATCATCATTGAAAGGAGTGTCAAGTTCGATGAGCCTCTTCAGTAGGTGGAATTAGTGAAGGAGAAAACTACTGAATTTCCTTCCTATTCTATTGATTATTTGGATGATGAAATTTGGGGTGATGACCCTGATTTGGATCCTATGATTTCTGATATCATTGTACAAAAAACATTAGATGTTGAATCAAAACCTTAAGTACAAAATCATCTCCCAACATGGGCCCGACAGACACTCTCCTCCGCAGGAGATAACATTGGAAATTCGGATGATCCAAGGAGAACTTGGTTTGATTTCCAAAGAGAAGGTATTGCACTCTCTTGTCCTAATTATTTATATCCAAATATTGATATTTGATGATAATTTCATACCCAAAGTCCTACTACCATGCTCAGAAGGATCTGAGATGGCAAGTTTTCATGGATGAAGAGATGAATTCTCTTTAGAAAAACACTACTTGGGAGCTAGTTTCTCTTCCCCCTGAAAGTAAATTGGTTCAATGCAAGTGGGTGTTTCTAGAAACAAGGTTTCTACAAATGGAAGCACCTGAAAATATAAGGCAAGGATGGTGGGAAAAGGTTTCACCTAGGTCCAAGGTGTGGACTACCATGAAACTTTTGCACAGGTTGCAAAAATGGGCTCCATCCGCCTAATTTTAGAAATTTCAGAATTCAAGCACTGGGAAGTGCATCATATGGATGTTAAGTCAGCTTTTATACATGGATATATTCATGAGGAGATATACATTAAGCATCCTGAGGGATACATCTCTTATCCATCTTTGGTTTGCAAGCTAAAGAAGTCACTATACGGGTTAAAACAGGCCCCAAGAGAGTGGTATTCCAAGATGGATGCCTTCCTTCTCTCGCAAAAATTCCAAAGGTGTAGTTAAGATCCAAATGTGTATATATATAAGTATGATGGTAATTTGATTATTATTGTTTTATATGTTGATGAATTACTGATCACAGGTAGCACAGTCGCTTCTATTTCAGTCATCAAAACTGCTCTCCACAATCCATTTGAAATGAGGGATTTGGGGCTCAAAATTGAGCAACATTTTGATGGGATAATGGTTACTCAGTCCAAATACATATCAGACCTATTAGTAAATTTTAACATGGCTGAATGTATGCCTACACCATTCCCTTTCCTTTCAGGGATTAGCCCTGAAGAAGGAAAAAGCACAGCTCCCATGGACTGCCCTATTTATCGACAGTTGATTGGTAGCTTGTTGTACTTGACTCATTCGCATCTTGATATATATTATGTCATGAATTATTTATCAAGATACATGCAGCAGCCCCATGATCTTCATTGGAAGGCAGCCAACAGGATCCTCCAGTACATTCATGGAACCAGGACCTACGACATTCACTATGTTGCAGACTCCGAGCTAGAGCTGGTTGGATACACAGATTCTGATTGAGTGGGTGATTCTATTGATCGAAAGTCTACTTTTGGATATGTCTTCATCTTCTGGATATGTCTTCTATTTCATTAAATTTGGAAATATTCTATTACAAGGACTTCATCCACATTGAGTTTTTTTGTAAATCTCTAAATACATATTCTATTAAATCTCGAAAAATCAACTCAAAGAACTATTACATTTGGAAGAATTAATCCAATGAAATATTTTCTCAATTAATGTTTTTTATTATTTCAAGTAAAACTTTAGTATTCAACCATTCAAAAGGAAATATTACATCTCAATTAGAACTAGATGGGTTAGATCTAGAATTTAGAACTTCCGCTAGATTGAGTTCTTTCAAAATGAGGAAAGGCATAGCCTTTGAATCCTTACATAATTTCTATTAATATTATTTATAGTTTGTATTAGATGTTAAGTTGATTAAATTATTTTATGACATAATACCAACATTGTATTTGTTACTACAACAATTATAAACATTGTCATAGTAATTATTTGTGTCTTTGTTGAGTATGATGTTTTATTTTTTGAATTTGGCACCACTTATAATCAAAACGAGAAAATAATTTATGACTTTAAAGTCTAAGTTTTACCCTTGTAATGATTAAATTAAATTATGAATTAAAACAACAACATAATTTATTATTATTGTTGTTGGTAGTGGTAGTGTATTAAAAACTAAGTTGATGAATGTTTACTTTATGAATAATAGATTAACGTGAGAAATTTTTTACCTATAAATTTATTTAATCATACTGATGTTAGTAAAGCCTCCCTTATTTATTAATATTAATTATTTTAACAATAAAAAACAATTATGAACTATAATAGTATTAGTACGGTACAGTTTGATTTTTTCATATACAAGAGGAAAGTGGGGAAAACAACTAAACTAATTATTGCAAGTGTTCATTATTTTTTTATGAAGTATTTGAACAATGTGTTTAATTGAAAATAGCATATTTATATTGAAAATATAGATATCTTACAATATTTATATTATCATTAAGATTGTATATCACCTATTAATTTATGTTAAGGCAGTGAGGAATCGAACCACCATCGTCCTGCTTGTAATGCAGGTGCTCTTCCATTGAGATAGCACCCATTACAGCATGAGGGGAGAGGGACTGTGTTAACACCTAGATTACACCTTTCTAATCTTCTGTGACAAATCAAAATGATGAAATCCTTATTTCTATTAATATTATCTATAGTTTGTATTAAATGGTGAGTTTACATTTATGTGATGACATCAATATTTTATATATTACTATGATTAAGCAATTGAATTATAATTTGATATGGTAACTAGTACATTGTTGGTGTTGAGTTCCTATACTAGTAGAAGGTTGGCACAATTTAAGAATGGCCCATTTAAAAACTATTTAATGACATAATACAAATGTGTTAGCTACTATAACAATTTTAATTCTCAACATAGCAAGTAATATATTAGAAGGTTGGCAACATTTTACAAGTGACAAGAGAAACTATTATATATTAAGTGTTACTATGCTAAGTTTATTATTTTAATGATAAAAAACAATTATAAGTTGGAATAGAAATAGAATTTATTTATATTACTATTATTTATATTTTCTAATAAAATTTAAGTTGATCAATGATTATATCACAAAAAATAGATTGTAGAAGAATTTTTTACATATTATTATTAAAGTTATTTAATGACATTAATAATCAATGTTTGTTGCTATTATTATCTTGGAATTTCATTTAATTGAAATTATGTTAAGTAATGTGTATAGGTTGAGTTACCATAGTAAGTCTAAGTCTTTTTTGAGTATGATGTTTTATTTTTGGAAGTTGGCGCCACTTGATCGTGGACACGAGAAAACATTTTTGGACTTAAAGTAAAATAGGTTTTATCTTAGTAATGATTAAAATAAATTATGAATTGGAATAGAGACATAATTTATTATTATTATTGTTGGTGGTGGTGGTGTATTAAAAACTAAGTTAATGAATGTTGATTTTATGAATAACATATTTGTGTAAGAAATTTCTTACATAATATAAAGTTATTTAACAACATATTAATATTGTGTTGTGACTATTATTAACTTATGTAGTATTGACATTAAATGTTAATACTTGGCTATTGATTTTCAGGATTAAGATATGTGAAAGATTTTCAAACCATAATGAATTTTACATTGTTCCCTCGATGATCATGCGTGGAGTTCCCACTTGAAATGTTGGTTTAAAAAACTCACTAACAACTTAATCCATAAAATCATTCACAATGATGACAAGCTGTGAAAACCTACACTCTGAGATAGTTACTACTTTGTCTTTGTTGAGTATAAGATATTGCACTAGTACAAAGTTCACACCACTTTAAAGTCTACAGAAGAAAATATAATATTAATTACAATGCAACAGAGTAGAACAATTAAATTTATATCAATTATAATAACAAATAATAGGGAAAAGTCTATTCAAACCTTATTGCAAGTCCCTTACATGTATTCACAAAGGAAGTCTAGAAGATGTTTTAAGGTTCATTATTGAATATGATTATGCACATTTGATATAGTGACACACTAAGTTTATGTAAAACACAAATTGAAAAGTTAAAAATTGAATGTTGTTATCTAATTCACATTAAGTACCATCACTTGAATTAACATAGAAGTCGAACCAAAATTTTCAGATTAGTAAATAATATAAAATTCCTCAGAAAAAGGCTTGAAGAGAATATTCAATATACAACAAACATTGAAAAGTGTTTCTTCTTTTATATTAATGACCCCTTCAAAGATAAAATTACATTCATGAATCATCTCCACCTAATATCCTTATATTCATTCAAGCAAATCAATTACAACTTGTAGACCACATTTATTTATCGTGGTCATGCTACAATATTCTTTCTTTTGCATCCATGCCCAAAATATGGTATTAACTGGAATAGATCCAAGTCATGTGTCATCAAGGTTTGGTACCCAATATTGTTCTAAAATTTTCCCTTGTATTTCCCTAAACTAGGCTTCCATCAATCGACCTTTACATGAATAGTCTCACTTTAATCATTCTAGAATATATATGAGGTGGTTTTTTCCATCCAAATCGTCTCCCCTTCATTGTCAGCTCATGATCTAACTAGCAACATCTTTCCTTTCTCAACTTCAATTATAGGATTGAATCTTGGCTTTAGCTTGTTGCACTTGGGTCCAACATATACCAGTTCATCCGTCACATTATCAAAATCTCCATCTGTAATACTTATATTACATGCGGTTCATTACGATCAGCAATAAATATCACACGGATTAAATTTTTCTTTATGATGAAATGTATTTGATGATAATGTCTAACATGATGTTACTACTTAATGATCAATTTTCCAGATTAAGTTATGTGAAATCTTTTCAGTCCACAATGATTTTTTCACGGTTCCCGTAACAAGCATGGGTGGAGTGACCACTTAAAACGTTGGTCTGAAAAATGATCACACAGTTTAATCCAAAAAATCAATCACAATGATGACAAATTGATAAAACCTGCACACTCAAAATGTTAGTATTGTATTTATTGATTATAAGTTAATATACTAATACAAAGTTGGCACCACTTTAAATTCTACACAAAAAAATATAATTATGAATTTGAATGAAACATAGTAGTACAATTAAATTTATATCAAATATAATAACGAATAATAGGGAAAACTCACTTCAATCCTTATTGCAAGTGCCTTACATTTATTCACAAAGCAAGTCTATAAGATGCTTTAAGGTGCATTCACATAAACTATATTCACATGAATTAACATTGAAGTTGAACCAAAATTTTCATATATGTAGCAAATAATATTCAATTCCTCAAAAGGTAGCTTCAAGAGAATATTTGATATACTACAAACATTGACAACTTTTTCTTCATCTATATTAATTAGTCATTCAAAAAGAAAAATTACATTCATGAGTCATCTCCACCTAATATCCTTATATTTTCTCAAGCAGGTCAAGTACAACTTGAGGATGAAGATTTCCATAGTTAATCATAATGACAAAGAGAGTTTATGGAATTAAATTGTGCGTATTGAAACATCCCTACATTTCAAGTGGACACTCCACCAATCATCAGGGGAGCAAAACGGAAATCTCAAAGTGGTATTAAAGAGAGTGAGCAAAAGCTAATAATAAATAAGGCCAGGGTTTTGTACATACATTAATGAATATAATTATGCACATTTGATATAGTGAGAGATTGTGTTGATGTAAAAGACAAATTGAAAAGTTAAAATTTGAATGGTGTTATCTAATTCCCATAAAGTATCATCACGTGAATTTAAATTGAAGTAAAATTTTCATATATGTAGTAAATAATATAAAATTCCTCAAATAGTAGCTTGAAGAATATTTATTATACTACAAACATTGCAAAATTTTTCTTCATGTATACTAAAAGTCATTCAAAAAGGAAAATTACATTCGTGAATCATATCCACTTGATCTCCTTATATCCACTAAAGCAGATCAAGTACAACTTGTACACCACATTTATTTATCTCAATCTTCATGCAATATTATTTCTTTGGCATCCATGCCCAAACTATGGTATTAATTGCAATAGATCCAAGTTTTGTGCCATCGGGATTTGGTACCCAATATTGTCCTAAAAAAATTTCCTTGTATTTTCCTGAGCTAGGATGCCACCAATCAATCTTTACATGAAGGGTCTCGTTTTCATCATCTTGGATGATATCTAAGGTGGCTTTTGCCATCCAAATCATCTCTCCTTCATCCTCATTTCTTGGTCTGACAAGAAACATATTTCCTTTCTCAACATCAATTCTAGGATCAAATGTTGGCTTTGGATTGTTGCACTTGGGTCCAACATATACCGGTTCATCTGTCACACTATCAAAATCCCCATCCATAATACTTGATATTGCATGAAGTGCATTACCATCAACGTTAACATTTTTCCTCATCTTGGGCCAAAAGTCATCAGAAGAAGAATCACTTTCATCCAAGGGTGTATGGTAATTGTAGATTCCATCTAATGCATCAAGAACTCTTTTCCAATAATCTACTTTTTTATTCCATTCCTCTGTAACAATTGGTGAATTCTCATTGCTAATAGTCTCTTTCCACATTTTTATGTATGATGTTATTCCTTCCTTTAGTTCTTTTAAATAAATATCATTGTCTTTGGGATGTAAGAAAGATGGCTTCCCTATGGGAAATATAGGTCGACCTTCATCATCTATATTCCACAACTCAACTGGTTCTGACCACTCAATGTCTCTGATGGATTCTTTATACCTCATAACTGGAACATCATTGAGCACAAGAAATTGGAAGTACTGGACATTAATATGTCCAACTAATGCATTTTTCCCCTCGTTGATGTACACATTAAGAAAACTTTTGAAGTCATACACTTTGTCAATAAGTTTAGGTGGAAACGTCTGTTTTTCTTCTATTGTGTGATATGTATCCATCATCTTAGGTAAAGAATATATATCTTTAATTTTCAAGTTGGAAGACATTCTTCCGTAGGTTTTATCTATGTCTTCATGGGTGTGCCCCACAAGCAATAACCCAACCTCAATAGTGATGAAGACACCAAGTGCAGTTAATAGTGATAGAAACATGAAAACATAACGATTCTTATTGTCACTAGCTTCATTTTCCAACTGTAACAACAAATGTGGAGGAAGAGGTTTAATCAAGATTTTGATTTTGTGAGCTTCCATTTAAAGATAGGAAAGCTTCCTTATACACTCTACATTTTGAGTAAATAGAGTTTTGAAGTACTGCAATTGAAAGTGGGTTTCTTGAACTTCCACTCTCATAAGGAAAATCACCATATATATCAAGGTGTGGGTTTTCAAGGTCCCCCAAGAACTTTGCAAGAGATGTAATGGTAAATTGTGATCCCATGTGTACAAATGATAGGGATAAATGACCAAAAACTCCTATGCTATGCCCATGTGTTAGCATACCTGTCAATGACAAACCCAAGTTTGTTCCTGCGACAGATTTTGATTTGACATGTAATCTTGGGATTGAAGTCTTTGTTTTGTCCATTTTATCATGGATAATGCTCAAGTATCCTTTGGATACCGCTCTGACATAATCATGTGGGAATAGTAGCAATATCTTCCACACATAACAATCTTGTTATGTTTCTTTAGTCTAGCTTGTTCCTTTTCTTCCATCTCTTTTGTGATCGATGTCTTCATATGTGCTTTCAACACAATAAATTCACTACATTTATTGAATTTAGTGTTTTTTGATAATGCCACATTTGGAAAATGAGTGTTCCAAATATTGCTCATTGTTGGTTGTGATATTGATGGAAAATTGAGCTCTTGAAGAGCCTCGTTTATCTCTTTTAACAAAAACGTTTGGGTGTACGTTGATGCAATCAATCTTAAAGGAGTAGATGTTCCATCTTCTTCAACTTGTCATGTTTGGTTCAGTGAAAAATGTGAATTATCCATTACAATTTTGTGCAATATTTCTATGGCTGCCACAGTATGTGCACATGCTTTACATTTGTTGGTGTTACCATGAATTCCTTTGACATGTCTTTGTTGGAAATTATGTCAGTAAGTATAGAAGGTGATTTGGGGAATATTATGTATCTTGTACCATGCTTTATTACAAATAATATCTCCATTAAACCTCTTGTCCTTTACTTTCCTAACAATAGGAGGTAGGCCATGGCCATGGCTCTTTGATTGATTGTGTTGGAAAGGGGTGAATTCAATGCAAATTCCCTAATGCCATTTTTATTTAAGATTTTCATACCCCTTCTAGTAGATGGAATTGCTTTCCTGTCCACATGTTGAAGACAATCTTGTTTGCAACATTCATCCGCTACCAAAAGTCGGATTTCTTTCTCTTCATCTCTCTATATTTGAATGTTTCCAAAAAAAATTGTAGCCACAACTCGTTTAATCCTTTTGTATGGCCGCGTTACGTGCATAGCAATTGAGTCTGGATCTGTTTCATTATAAAGATCACCATCCCATGTGTTTAAGGGACTTTTGTCCTTTGTAAGATCTCACACTGCCATTTCCTTGGGTGTCTCCTTGAAATTTTCATTCACCCTTAAAATCTCACCTTCATTGTCCACCAAATTATTTATTGGCCATCTAACCAAACAATGTATAGACTTATCCCCAATCCTACATCTTTCACAATTTCCATCTATGTCTTCCACAAAAAAGTGAATTCATTTACACCTAACATTTCACCCTCAACCATGTCATCCTCACAAACATTAACTATGATCCCTTTGGTAATGCACATGCTTGATCCCATGCATTCATGTGTAAGAGAAACCTTTTTACATGTGAATTTAAGCCTATCTTGGTGAGTATTTACTGGATGATCATGACAATGAGGTTCCAAATCTCATAAGATCCCAATGCACCCCCTAGTGTAATCTAAAATCATGTTGGATGTGGCAAAAGAGAATCATGTTTTAACACCTTCTCAATGTTAACCACTATGGATCCTTCATTTACCATCCTTCCATGAACCTTATGACCAATATTTGTATTGAATATGGAGCCTTCACCCACCTTCACTCCACCTTGCAAAATATCTACCTTGTCTCCAATAGAAAATGTTGAAGAGACATTTGCACCTATACAACAAATTAAACAATCTTAGTATTTCCTCAAAAATAACAAGCAATGTACTATAAAAAACACTTAACATTTGCTTCAATATTTTTATTTACTTTTGTTATGCCTCAAATCTATGATCTTCCATGGATGTAAGTCCCCTTCATCAACATCTTCCACAATCAAATGTGGTTCAATGACATCAATTATCGAAACCATAACATATCCTACATTAAGCATTTCTCTGTGATAATGAGTTGTAGTCTCTGTAGATTCAACCCTTCCTAGTCCAATAACTTGACCATTAATTAGGAGGGGAACATATTCCCCTCTTGTCAAAATTATATTTTCCATTATAACTCCTCCCAATTTATTTAACACATTTGAGTTGTAGTTTGTAATTAAGGTTAAACCATATGAAGTGTATGTTCAAAAAAGTAATATAACTGCAATAATTGAAAACAATAGGATGGCCCTTTTGTATGCCACAAAACATTGTTCCCCTACATCTTCTATGTGCTAGCAAAAGGGAATTTACATATAAAATACGTAAAAGATATATGAAGAGATAAAAATAAGAGATCCAAGAAGTATTAGAGAATGCCAGATATCAACTCAAGTAAAACCACCAAATTCCTATTTGACTTTGGACATGGCACTTATATTATTGATGTGTGTGTGTGAATGTGTTGGAAATCTAGCTAGAGTTAGCTTTCATTCTTAGAATGTTGCACGATGAATGAAAGTTAATGTGTGTTAGTTTTCATAATTTAGTTTTCCATCTAACAAAACCACATTGTCATTAATCACATTACACCATGATGGAAATCTAGCTGGAGTTAGCTTTCATTCATAAAACATTGCATCATGACTAAAAGCTAATTTGTGTTAGTTTTCATAAGGTAGTTTTCCATCTAACACAATCACATTGTCATCAAATACATTGAACCATAATAGAAATCTAGTGGAGTTAGCTTCCTTCTAACAACCTGGCATAGTGAGTGAAACCTAACGTACGATAGCTTTCATGAGGAAATTTTCCATCTAACACAACTACATTGTCATCAATCACATTGCACCACGATGGAAATCTAGCTGGAGTTAGTTTTCATTCTTAAAACATTGCACTGTTAGTGAAAGCTAAAGTGTGTTACTTTTCATAAGGTATTTTTTCATCTGACACAACCACGTTGTCATCAATCACATTGCACCATGATGGAAATCTAGTTACAATTAACTTTCATTCTTAAAACATTGCACCGTGAGTGAAAGGTAATGTGTGTTAGCTTTCATATTACAGTTTTAAATATAATACAACAACATTGTCATCAATCACATTGCACCATGATAGAAATATAGATGGAGTTAGCTTTTGTTCTTAAAACATTGCACGGTGGGTGAAAGCTAATGTGTGTTAGTTTTCATAAAGTAGGTTTCTATCTAAAACAACCACATTGACATCAAATATATTACACCATGATGGAAATCTAGCTGGAGTTAGCTTTCATTTTTAAATGGCATGATGAGAGAAAGATAATTTGTGTTAGCTTTCATAAGGTAGTTTTTCATCTACCACAACCACATTGTCATCAATCACATTGCACCGCAATGGAGATCTAGTTGGAGTTATCTTTTGTCCTTAAATATTTGCACAGTGAGTGAAATCCAATGTGTGTTAGTTTTCATAATGTAGTTTTTCATCTAGCACAACCACATTGTCATCAATCACAATTCACCATGATGGAAATCTAGTTGGAGTTGGATTTCATTCTTAAGACATTGCACAGTGAGTAAAAGCTAATGTGTGTTAGTTGTCATAAGTTAGTTTTCCATTTAACATGACCACATTCTCCTCAAATACATTACACCATGATGGAAATCTAGTTGGAGTTAGCTTACTTCTAACAACATGGTATGACGAGTGAACGCTAATGTGTGTTAGTTCATTACACCATGATGGAAAGCTAGCTGGAGTTAGCTGTTGTTCTTAAAACATTGCACATTGAGTAAAAGTTAATGTGTGTTAGTTTTCATAAGGTATATTTCTATTTAAAACAACCACATTGTCATCAAATACATAACACGATGATGGAAATCTAAGTATAAATAGCTTTAATTTTAACAACGTGTTAGCTTTCATTCTTAAAGCATTGTACAGTGAGTGAAAGCTAATGCGTGTTAGTTCATTGCACCAAGATAGAAATCTAGCTGGAGTTAGATTTTATTTTTGAAACATTGCATGATGAGTGAAAGTTGATGTGTGTTAGAATTCATAAGGTAGTTTTCTATCTAAAAGAGTCACATTGCCATCAAATACATAACACCATGACAGAAATCTAGCTGAAGTTAGCTTTAGTCCTTAAACCATTGCACAATGAGTGAAATCTAAAGTGTTAGCTTTCATAATGTAGTTTCCATCTAACAAAAACACATTGTCATCAATAACAACGCACCATGAGGGAAATCTACTTGGAGTTAGCTTTCATAATATAGTTTTACATCTAACACAACCACATTGCCATCAAATACATTGATGGAAATCTAGTTGGAGTTAGCGTTCCTCCTAACAACATGGCATGATGAGTGAAATCTCATTACACCATGATGAAAATCTAGCTGGAATTAGTTTTCTATATAATATAACCACATTGTCACATTGCACCATGATGGAAATCTAGCTAGAGTTAGCTTTCATCCTTAAATTGTTTCACGGGGAGTGAAATCTAATGCGTTAACTTTCATAATGTAGTTTTCCATTTAGCACAATCACATTGTCATCAATCAAAATGCACTATGTTGGAATTTTAGCTAGAGTTAGCTTTTGTTCTTGAAACATTGTACAGTGAGTAATAGCTAATGTGTGTTAGCTTTCATAAATTAGTTTTCAATCTATCACAGCCACATTGGCATCAAATACATTACACCATGATGCAAATCTAGCGGGAGTTAACCTTCCTTCTAACAACATGGCACGATGAGTGAAAGCTAATGTGTGTTAGCTTTCATAAGGTAGTTTTTAATCGATCACATTGCACCATGATAGAAATCTAGCTAGAGTTAGCTTTTGTATTTAAATCATTGCACAGTGAGTGAACTATAATATGTGTTAGCTTTCATAATGTAGTTTTCCATCTAGCACAACCATGTTGTCATCAATCACAATGCACCATGATGGAAATCTAGTTAGAGCTAGATTTTGTTCTTAAAACATTACACGATGAGTAAAGCTAATATATGTTAGCTATCATAAGGTAGTTTTTCAGCTAATGCAACCACATTGTTTTCAAATACATTACACCATGATGGAAATCTAGCTAGAGTTAGTTTTCCTTCTGACAACATGGCACTATAAGGGAAATCTTGTGTGTTAGCTCATTACACCATGACGGAAATCTAGTTGGAGTTAACTTTCATTTTAACAACATGGCACGATGAGTGAAGTCTAATGTGTGTTAGCTTTCATAAGGTATTTTTCCATGTAACATAACCACATTGTCATTAATCGCATTTCACCGTGTTGTAAATCTAACTGGAGTTAGCTTTCATCCTTAAATCATTGCACGGTGAGTGAAATCTAATGTGTGTAAGATTTTATAGTGTATTTTTCCATCTAGCACAACCACATTGTCATCAATCACAATGCACCATGATGGAAATCTAGCTGGAGATAGCTTTCATTCTTAAAACATTGCACGGTGAGTAAAACTAATGTATGTTAGCTTTCATAATGTAGTTTTCCATCTAACACAGCCACAGTGTCATCAAATACATTACACCATGATGGAAATCTAGCTAAAGTTAGCTTTTCTTCTAACAACATGGAACTATAATGGAAAGCTTATGTGTGTTAGTTCATTGCACCATGATGGAAATCTAGCTGAAGTTAGCTTTCCTTTTAACAACATGGCATGATGATGAAAGTTAATGTGTGTTAGCTTTCATAAGGTAGTTTTCCATGTAACACAACCACAATGTCATCAATCACATTACATCATGTTGGAAATATAGCGAAAGTTATCTTTCATCCTTAAATCATTCCATGGTGAGTGAAATCTAATGTGTGTAAGCTTTAATAATGTAGTTTTCCATCTATAACAGCCACATTATCAGCAGTCACAATGCACCATGATGGAAATCTAGCTTGAGTTAGCTTTTATTCTTAAAAAATTGCATGGTGAGTAAAAGCTAATGTGTGTTAGCATTCATAAGGTATATTTTCATCTAACACTACCACATTGTCATCAAATACATTACACCATGATGAAAATCTAGCTGGGGTTAGCTTTCCTTATAGCGTGGCACTATGAGTGAAAGCTTATGTGTGTTAGCTCATTGCACCATTATGAAAATCTAGTTTGAGTTAGATTTCTCTTTAACAACATGGCATGATGAGTGAAAGCTAATGTGTTATAGCTTTCATAAGGTAGTTTTCCATCTAACACAACCATATTGTCACATTGCACCGTCATGTAAATTTAGCTAGAGTTAGATTTAAACCTTAAATTGTTGCACGATGAGTGAAATCTAATGTGTGTTAGCTTTCATAATGTAGTTTTCCATTTAGCACAACCACATTGTCATCAATCAAAATGCACCATGTTGGAAATCTAGCTAGAGTTAGATTTCGTTCTTAAAACGTTGCACGGTGAGTAATATCTAATGTGTGTTACCTTTTTTCAGGTAGTTTTCCATCTAACACATCCACATTGTCATCAAATACATTACACTGTGATGCAAAACTCGCTGGAGTTAGCTTTCCTTCTAACAACATGGCACGATGAGTGAAATATAATGTGTGTTAGATTTCATAATGTAGTTTTCCATCTAACACAACCACATCGTCATTGATCACATTGGACCATGAGGGAAATCTAGTTGGAGTTATCTTTCATCCTTAAATCATTGCATGATGAGTGAATTATAATGTGTGTTAGCTTTCACAATGTAGTTTTCCATCTAGGACAACCACATTGTCATCAATCACAATGCACCATGATGGAAATCTAGCTAGAGTCAGCTTTCGTCCTTAAAACATTGCACGGTCAGTAAAGTTAATGTCAGTTATCTTTCATAAGGTAGTTTTCCATCTAACATAGCCATATTGTTATCAAATACATTACACCGTGATGAAAATCTAGCTGAAGTTAGCTTTCCTTCTAACAACATGGCACTATAAGGAAAATCTTGTGTGTTATCTCATTACACCATGATGGAAATCTAACTGGAGTTAGCTTTCTTTTTAACAACATGGCACAATGAGTGAAATCTAATGTGTGTTAGCTTTCATAAGGTAGTTTTCCATGTAACACAACCACATTGTCATCACGCACATTGCACCATGTTGAAAATCTAGCTTTAGTTAGCTTTCATCTTTAAATCGTTGCATGGTGAGTGAAATCTAATGCGTGTAAGCTTTCATAGTGTATTTTTCCATCTAGCACAACCACATTGTCATCAATCACAATGCACCATGATGGAAATATAGCTGGATTTATCTTTCGTTCTTAAAACATTGCACGATGAGTAAAGCGAATGTTTGTTAGCCTTCATAAGGTAGTTTTCCATCTAACACAACTACGTTGTCATCAATTACATTACACGGGTGATTCCATGAAGATGGGTAACACTTTTTGGCCAAATGTGGCGATGAAAACCTGATTTTTTACTCATGTACTAGAGAGAAGCCTTGAAAACGCATAT
>LPNX011022410.1:134277-176950 GCA_001517045.1 Pseudotsuga menziesii
TCCCTCGGTCGAGATATTAATACCTCGGTCGAGGGCTTAACAAGACCTCGACCGAGGTGCGTTTTTATGTTTTTGCCAAAATGTGCTTGCCAAAAAGTGTTACCCAGGTCCGTGGAATCACCCACACGATGATGGAAATCTAGCTGGAGTTAGATTTCCTTCTAACAACATGGCACTATAAGGGAAAGCTTATGTGTGTTATCTCATTACACCATGATGGAAATCTAGTTGGAGTTAGCTTTCATTTTAACAACATGGCACGATGAGTGAAAGCTAATGTGTGTTAGATTTTCTAAGGTAGTTTTCCATGTAACACAACCACATTGTCATCAATCACATTGCGTTGTGTTGGAAATCTAGCTGAATTTAGCTTTCATCCTTAAGTCATTGCACGTTGAGTGAAATCTAATGTGTGTAAGCTTTCATAGTGTATTTTTTCATCTATCACAGCCACATTGTCATCAATCACGATGCACCATGATGGACATCTAGCTGGAGTTAGCTTTCATTCTTAAAATATTGCACGGTGAGTAAAATCTAATGTGTGTTAGCTTTCATAAGGTAGTTTTCCATCTAGCACTGCCACACTATCATCAAATACATTACAGCATGATGGAAATCTAGTTGGAGTTAACTTTCCTTCTAACATGGCACTATGAGTGAAAGCTTATGTGTGTTAGCACATTACACCATTATGAAAATCTAGCTAGAGATAGCTTTCTTTTTAACAACATGTCACGATGAGTGAACTAATCATTACTAAGTGGTTTTGTCATTATGTCAATAGTTTGTTCTGTTGTAGGACAATAATAAAGGAAAATGTCTTGATTATCAACCAACTATCTGATGTAATTGTGATGAACTTCAATATGCTTAGTTATGGCATGATAGACTGAATTTTTCACCATTTTGAGAGAACTCTGATTGTTGTAGAAAAGTGGGGTTAGCACTGCTTGTCAAGTTGAAGATCGGCCAATATTCTTCGTAACCACATTGCCTCGCAACCTATACTGAAGTTTGCCTTGTATTTTATGCCAATGGAGGATAAGGAAACTGTATGTTGTAGCTTACTTTGCCATGAAATTACCTTCCTAAACCAAGAGTGAACACATAACCTGTTTTTGACTTCCTTGCATCAACTAATCCTTCCCAATTGAAATCAATATGCTCTACTAGCATGGAGTCAACAGATCTCTGATATAGAATGCCAAATTCAAGGGCCCCTTTGAATATTAATGGACTCATTTTGTAACTTGCCAATGTAACTCTTCAGGATTAGACATGAATTGAGAAAGAGACAAAGCACTGCAAAATGTAGATCTAATTGGGTGGTAGTAAGATAACTCAAACTACCAACCAATTGCCAATACAATGACTCGTTGATTCTTGGTGAGTCTATGTAAGCTGAGAATTTTATGCCAACTTCCATAGGTGTAGATGTAGGATTACATTCAATCATTTTGAATTTTTTGAAGAGTGCTTTGGCATACTTGACTTGTGATAAAAAGATAGTGTGCTTAGATTGCAAAAATTTTACACCTAAACAATAATGAAGCAAGCTTTAAACAGTATTTTCAAAAGTAGATCAAATATCAAATTTCACCTGTTGAATCTTGTTGGCATGTTTTTGGTGATGGGAATACCATCAACATAGACAAAATAATATCACTATATCATCGTCACTATTTTTGATATAGCAAGTGGGTTCATAATAAGTTTTTCTAACTCTAGAATCCTAAGGTATTGATCAAGTTTGAAATACCAGGCTTGACGAGCCCGCTTGAGTCCATACAAGGACCTTACCATCCATACAAGCAATTTCCCAACCAACAAACCATATGTTTCTTTCCAAAAAAATGAAACCCTTGCGGTTACATCAAGGCACTTTTAACATCCATATGTATATCTTTCATCCAGAATGAGCAGAAATGGAGATAACTAATCGAAAAGTTACCATTTTTGTTGTGGGGGAAAAGGTTTCTTCACAGTCCACCCCTTCATCTTGTGCATATACTTTGGTGACAAGACAAGCTTTGTATTTGTCCAAAGAACCATCTAATTTATATTTAACTTTAAAAATCCATATACAACCAATTGCTTTCTTCCCTAGAGGCAATTTGGACAACACCTAAGTCTTGTTTTTCATCTATGCATCATATTTCACTTTCATGGCAGCCTCCGATTCAATTTTTCCTTTGGATTCTTCAAATGTGTTAGGTTCAAATACTAGGCACAAAAACAACAGAAGTTAGAGCAAAATTTACCTGCTCACTGCCTTGCACAATTTGTTGCCTCAATCATGTAGTCTGTCCTTCTAGAGACTTTGGAAACTCATCTTCTCAATATCCTTCCATCATGGTATAATACCACTTCCATTTCATTTTTTTGGACCTCCTAATCTTGCTGTGAAGATCAAGAATCCCTCTCTATTGTGAATATTGAGAATCCCCCTCTTCTTCACCAAACCCCTCCTTGGAACTTGACTCCTCTGATGTTTCCAGCTCTGAGTCCTATTTGATTTCAACACCAAAACTTGTTCTTGAATGAGCAACAATTTCACATACACTACTTAGTACTATACATAGATTTACCATTATCACAGAAGAATTATATTTTCTCATCTACAACATCTCTATTAATCACAAATTTGTTCATAGAGACATCTAGTTCTTCATTAGGAATGTTTTTCCTCGGGAATATTTGCAAAAGCAATACAACTGAAAATACAAAAATCTCTTACAAAATGTTTTCTACCTAACCATGAATCCTCATGAATGATATTGTACAAAACTTTACAAGGAGTTTTGTTAAGGATGTAAACCACAACATTCACTGCTTTTTCCCAGTATGGCTATGGTACATTCTGTTTGTGCACCATGCACTTTTCCATCTCCACAACTATCCTATTCCTCCTTTCCAGGACTCCATTTTGCTATGGAGTGTATGAAGTCGTATACCGCCTATGTATACCTTCCCTTTTGAAAAATTCTTTGAACAAAGTTGAAACAAACTCACCTCCATTATTAGATCCTAAAGCTTTGAGTTGTTTACTTGTTTGTTTCTCTACCAAATATTTTTTTGTTACAAACTTTGAACAGCAATTTGACTTGTTATTCATAAAACAAACCTTCATTTTCCTTGAATAGTCATCAACCAGTAGTAGGAAATACTTAGCTCTAGATATTGTAGGTTTTTTCATTGGACCATGCAAATCAACATGTACTAGGTCCAAAACTCCTTTGGCTTGCCATGTTTTATTGTCAATATCAAATGAAAGTCAATGTTGTTTTCATAACTGACAGCCTGCACATATCTCTAACAATCCTGCACATACCTCTAACAATCCTAAATGAATGGAAGACCATCCACCATATTAGTCTTATTAAGTACAAATAAATATTGAAGACTTAGGTGTCCATACCTTTAATGCCATAGTACATTTGTATTCCCTACCAAAGTTGGTGCATGTGCCTTTGTTGTGTTTAGATCAATCAGTCTATACAACCTTTTCACCAATACAAACTAAAGTCACCTTGTTATCATGAGAGTAGTGACCATATATTTGCTTCCTTCAAAATTTACAAAAAGATTAGGGTTCCTAGTTATCTCACTAATAGACGAGATTTTTGCTCATGTTAGGAACATATCGAACATTTTTTAAAGTATAACTTAAAGTATTGTTTAGTATGACATGAACAACCTCACATTGTTATACACCAGATTGGCACCTCTCCGTCCGAGTGCCGACATTCCTCGTGTTGGCACACAAAAGGACATCTATGTATTGAGGTTTGCCCAGAATACTATAGCTTGGCTTATTATGAAATACATTCTGCCTCTATCTAGCTAATTACTTTGCCATTTTTGACATGTTAGGATGTATTCCCGACTATCCTTCTATACAACTCGCGAGTCATTTGCGAGTCTTCTTTGTAGCAAGTCGCGAATCTATGTATTCGCGGGTTGCCCTTATACATAGTCGTGAATCATTCGCGGGTTGCTCTACTACATACCCGGGAATGTGTCTCTTGGCATTTAAAACATAAAAACTCGCGTTAAGTAGAGATTGGTTAAGTTATTCAACTTAATTTCCGTAACTGCTGTAACTTCTTCAACCTGCGAAACTACCTTATTTCACCCATATAAATAGAGGTAGGAAAGGCCATGAGAGGGACTTGAATTTATGCATTGTTATGCTGGAGGAATCGGGACTCTCTTTGCCCACACCTTTTCCCTGGAGGTCTTCCCCTTGTGTTGCAGAGCTTGGAGGCTGAGTTCTTTGGAGAAGAGAAGCACCAGAACCAGATCAAGGTTTAGTGAGGTGCCAAACTTGAAGAGAAGGTATACTTGTACTTGTTTTCAAGATCAATAAAGATGTGATGTCCTTCTTCTTCCCAAATCATTGTTCAATGTGTGATTGAATCTTTGTTTATGATCATATTATAATGTTATTGAGATCATTGTTTCATCTTTATTTGATTATCATTGTTTTATATGTGGTCATGATGGTTTGAGGAAGGTATAACTTGTTTTGCAGGTCTCTTGGAGCGAGAGGAGCAAGAAGAGGATTGAAGAGAAATCTTGGACCAGCCTTTGGTTAGTCAGGTGTGGATCTTTCTCATATCTAAATCTTGTTTATATATACTTACTGAACATTGTGCATCTCTCTTTTAACCCCAGTACGTTGATGGCCTCTTAAACCCTAGCCATAGGGCACTTTCCTTTACAACAGAACTGGCGACTCTGCTAGGGATAGCCTTGTCTGTTTGGGGTTTCTCTTGATTCTTTTCAGTTTTTACATTGTTTCAAGTCCTTTTTGCCACTTAGGAACACCTTTCCAATCTGATTACACACTTCCTCTGCCTTTTTTGGGTAGTTTTTGACCTTTTTTGGGATTTTTCTACCTATTCGTGAGTTGTTGTTCTAGACAGTCGCGAATACAGTCTTGTATTCATGGGTTGCTTCACTGAACAGTCGCGAGTCATTCACGACCTGCCCTTATAGACAGTCGCGAATACTCCTGGAAGTGGGGATTTTTTAAAGTTGAAGTTTGCTTGGTCTTTGCTTTGGGTAATCCTTGTTTCTGAGTGGATTTTATTTATAAATGTTGTGTGGCATGTCTACGTGCCTCTGTTGATCACAGTTTGTGCTTTTTCGGAAGCCCTTCAAGCCTTTTTTGCTTGGATTGTTTACTGTCTGCATGCTGAAGTATTTTGGCCGGTTTGGGTTGTAGGTTAAAGTGTCTTTGTTCAGACCTGTGTTCAGGATCTTGGGCTCTGTTTTTTCAGCCTGTCTTCTAACAGTGGCTGATTCTCACTTGCCTTTGTAAGCCTGCAGTGATTCTTGTCATTGCTTGCACCCAAGCTAGGGTTCCTAGACTTCCTTAGTTGGTTGTCTTTTGGTTCTATTAGCCTGTGTGTTTCAGTTCTTTGCTTTTATACAGTTTATTTGATTCAAGTTCGCTCAAGTCTAGTGTATCTTAGGTGCATGCTAGAGTTTTAGCCTTTTATAGCATTTGGTTTGTTCTTTGCTCTTTCCCCCGTCTCCTTTGCTTGGTTTGATTTTTGGCCTATGTTTCTGATCATCCTCTGTTAGTGATCTTTGTTTGATTTCATAAGCTTGTTGGTGTTGATTTCCTTCTTGTTTTTTTGGTTAACTTCATCATGCCAAAATAGTTGGCTTGTCTTTTATGCAAGCCTTCCTTCCAAGTAGGGTTTATGCTGATTTTAGTTCATTCTAGAGTTTGATTGGTGGTTCTATAGAAAAGTTCCTTTTGCTCTGTTCTTGTTATTTGCATACTTTTGTTTGTAGTTAGTTTTTCTTTTGCATTTATAAAAGAAAATTAAAAAGAACGTATACTTGTTTTTGCTGCTTGCCCCCCCCTACCTCCTTCTTTGGCTTGACCTTGTTGGACAAGGTACTGAGTAGCCTTTGTTTGTAGGTTTAGATTGATACTTGGGACTTCTTGACCTTTGTTTATATCAGTCTTATTTGCTCAGTCTCTTCATTCCAAAGTTGTTGGCTTGTCTATCTTTGTGAGCCTTCCTTTCAAGAGAGGTTTATATTCAACTTTAGGGAGACCTAGGGTTTGTTTTTGGGGTGTAGAGTAGTTGTCTATTTTCTTTGCTTTCAGTATTTGCTTGCATTAGTTGATAGGATGATTTTTTTCTTTTGCATTTATAAAGGAAAAATACAAAAACACATGTTTGCTTTATATGCATGTAGATTAGGTTTTTAGTCTAGATTGCATAGCATATCGTTGTTTTTGGAAAAATATAAAAAGATTTGATCTTTGTTGGCTTTCAAGTTTTCTATTTGGAATTATAAAGAGAATAACTATTTGCTTCTTTGAATTTCATTTCTCTTTGCTTAGTCATTTTGTTTCATTTTTTGAGTCAAAACACCACATGAGTTTCATGCCATTTACCCTCTGAGTAAGAAACAACCCATAAAATAAACGATATAATTTTAAAAATTACTAGTAAGTTTTATTTTATAGGGTCATGCACCAACTAGCTTAGGCTAGACTTGTGGGCTAGGACGTGTAAACTTCCCACAAGTTATAAAACTCAGACGTAGTGGACCTTTCACTAGGTAAATCCTTGACTTCATCGACTGTATCTGGGAAGTTCCTCTCAAACGGGAGTTAAGCACTAGGCCGCATGGAGGCTTGGACAGAGGAGATAACCCTCTGAATCCTTGTCAAAACGTAACTCAGGACTTTTACGCATCTGGGGATTCTGTCCTAGACATATTTTCGGGCTCAGCTACCCTGCCCATGTGTACGATTTCGGCTGACGACTGTCCCCCTAGACTGTTGGTGTAGTTAAGGTAGCCTTTAGTCTCTTGACATCTAGGGTTCATACATAGGTACACCGTAAGGTTATTTCTGGTTGACCTTGGACAGACTTGGAAGGTAACCCTGGTAGAAAGTGTGGGAGGGCGGTGGGTGATTCCTCCGCTTGTGCCTAAGAACATCTACAGGGACGCCAAGTAACTGTCTATCAGCTTTCTTCTGGAAAGTACATCTTATACATGTTTGTCTGTTGGGCTTTAGGAATTTTTAGTGAGTGCTGTGTGGTTTGTCTGTACTTAGTGGGCCTTTAGGTGTCTGCTTTGTAATTTTGGTTGACCATCAACCTCAGACGTTGTCTCTTGTTTTGAATCTATGGCTAACACCCCTTTGAACACCAACCAAGAGATCCCCATGAGGGGAGCTCCTTGTCCTATTCCTCTCACGGGGAATGTTGGTGTTCCCTTGATGGACACCTTGAATCTTTCGGGATTCACCCTAGGGCTACTGGTGTGGTTGTTTTCCACTCCAACTGTCCTAATGCTCCTGATGCTTCTCAAGTAAGCTCCTTATATCAAGGGCATCAAAACACTGTCTCCCCTTCACCTGTAGTTAGTTCTCCTCCTCCTTCTACCTCATGCGGTGAAAGTACTGATACTAGTAACCGGTAGTCTAAAAGGAGTAAAAGAAGGAGGAATAGGAAGAAAGCACATAAGCAAGGGGGCACCCTCTCAACCTCTGCAAGTCAAGTTGAACCTCACCACCCAGCCTCAGTTGTTCAGGCTGGGTGCACCCATCCAACCTCTGCAGGTCATGTTGTGACTAGTAACTCAACCTCTGGTGTTCACGTTGAGTGCACCCGTTCAACCTCTGGTTTTCAAGTTGAACCTTCCTATCCAACCTATGTTGTTCATGTTGGAGCTATCCATCCAGCATTTGGTGATCAAGCTGGTGGGATATTTCCAACCTTTTCAGGTCATGTCGGATCCGGTCACTCAGCCTCTGGTGTTCACGTTGAGTGCACTCATTCAACCTCTGGTGTTCAAGTTGAACCTCCCCATCCAACCTCTATTGTTCACGTTGGATCCGTTCACCCAGCCTCTGTTGCTCACGCTGGGGGCACACACTCAACTGCTGCAAAGCATGTTGATCCTAAACATTCAACCTCTGTTGTTCATGTTAATGGTTCCCGTCCAACCTCTATAAGTCATGTTGGATCCAGTCTCTCAGCCTCTTCTAGGCATGCTGAGGGTAGTCTCTCATCCTTTGTACTTCATGCTGAAGACAATTCGTCAACCACTGCAAGTCATGTTGACACTGTTGACAAGTCTACCCGTTCAAAACACAAGCTCAAGTTTCCTTGTAAGCTTTGTGAGGGAGACCACCTTACTTATAAATGCCCTTCTATTGTGGAGGTGCGAAGAGTTTGGATTCATGGTCATCCCGTTTTTTAACATTATGGAGTCTCTCAACAACCAGCCTCTCTTAGTGAGGTTGGACCCAGTCACCCAGCCTCTGTTGTTCATGCTAGGGGAAAACTCTCATCCTTTGCTAGTCATGTTGAGAGCAAACAGTCATCCACTACTAGTCATGTTGACACAGTTGAGAAAATTGGTCGTTCAAAGCATCATCTTAAGTTCCCTTGTGTGCTATGCAAGGGAGATCACCTTACTCATTTGTTCCCTGCTATCCCAGAGGTGCGAAGAGTGTGGTCCGAGACTCATGGATTTCATTCTTCTGAACACCATATAGTTTCTCAACATCCTACTCAACCTTTGGTTGATCAAGTGGTTGAACAAATCTCAGATTTGGTTGATCCCACTCTTCTTTTAGAGAGTACTCCTCATGTGATTGAACCAATTTCATCTTTGGTCAATCCTACTCTCCCTTCGGAGAGTGACTTTCACCAGGCGATTGAATCGATCCCAGTATCGATCAATCCCACTCTTCCTTTGGAGAGTGAAGTGTCTACTAGTCACATTTTCTTCACTGCTAGTTCAGAACTTACTGAACAAGGGGGCACTGAACTTGTTTCAGACCAACCCCCACCAAGATCTCGGATTGCTTCCTTTGATTGGGATAGCCTAGTTGAGCCACACCTTCCTTCCCATGCACCTTTCGAGATAAAGGTCAAAGTTGAACAATATACAATTGCTTGTTGCATTGTTGATGAAGGAGCCTCAGTTAGTATTTTGTCTGCTCGTGCTTGGCGAGGTATGGGATCTCCTAACCTTGTGTCAACTGCTAGTTAGTTACTGGCGTTTGATAGAAGAACTTGTCTAGCCTTGGGAATTCTTCCTCAAACACCTGTTACTTTGGGTGGGAAGACCGTCTTAGTTGACTTCATGGTAATAGAAGACCCCTTGGACTTTAATATGCTCCTTGGACGTGATTATGTCTATGCCATGCAAGCTGTGGTGTCAACATTCTTTCATGTGATGTACTTTAATCATGGCGAAGAAATTGTCACTATCGATCAGTTGGATTTTCTTGATTTGTCTCCTGACCCAACTAGAGACCAAGTCTTTCCTTTATTGATTCCCAGTGTTTCTGTAGACACTATCCCGCCACAGGTGAACTATGTGGATTCTTGTCATTTGTGTTCAATTTCTACTAAGAGGCATCCTCTGTTTTCATGCTTACCGTCTCAGGACTTGGTCCTAGCAGTTGATCGGGTGAGTCATCCTATATATATTGTAGAACCTTCTCTCCACTCTGTCCATCTATTAGAAAGTTCAGATATGTGTCCTATCTCAGATGATTTCCTCCTTTCGGATGAAGTCTTCCTAGAGTCTTTGATACAGTTTGACCTTCTTTTTCAGTTGTGATTAAGTCTAACCCTGATTTGCTTAGTAAGCCTTCCCTTTTTCTTATGTTGGTTTTTGTTGAGTCTTTTGATTCTTCATTTGAAAAGCAAGTCAGTGATCCTGATGAGTTTGATTTTTTCTTATGAATTTCTCAGCTCCTGTGATATTGAGTTTGTTCCTGCAGACTCTATCTCCCTTGTTGATTTATGCTTCTCTTCTGAGGTTGATCTTATTGATTATAAACCCTCAAGCCTTGGTCCTATAGAATCTTCTTCAATTGATTCTGCCTTGACTTTTCCTTTTGTAGAAGATAGCAAAGTCACAAGTGTTTCTGCCAAAGTGACCCGCATCGGATCGTTTCTTCTAATGTTGTTGTTTCTTGGAGACAGGATTATTAGTTGGATTCACAACTGTTTATGGGCCTCACCTTGTTGTTCAAGCTGTAATTGCATTTGCATATGCCTTGCTCGTGCTTATGAGCTCGATGCCAGCTTCCATGCTTTTAGCTCATTGTATAAGACCTCATCTTTGTTCTCATTGCTGCTAAGCCTTGTATCATTTTTCCTTTGCAACTTGACACCCTTTACCCCAAGGAGACCTTCCCTGAGTGTCCTTATCTTGCTCACTTTCCTTGCATTATGCATAGGTTTGTTCCTTGTGCTTGGAACTAGTTTCACCTGTCTATGACACTCGTCTCCTCGCATTTAGAGCATTCTTTCTGTTCTCCTTCGAGCTCGTTAAAAATAGTAAGGAGGTCGCGAGTTGACTTTTCCGGACTCGTTAAAACAACATGGGAAAGATTATGAGTTTCTTTAGGCCCAAGTCTGACTCCTCAAAATAGACTTGACTGCCGAGTAAACTTGTCCATTCAGGCTCGTTAAGAATATGTGAATGGGAATCCACATTGGTGGTAGGTTATCTCTTTCTCGGACCATGTGGAATAATACGAGAAAGGATCCCTCTCTTTTCTACTGAATTGAGAAGAGTATTCTCAGGCATAGGTTTATCTCTTTTCTGGACCTGAGGGACTAAACTTATCTCTTTTTTGTGCTCTGGACCAAAACATGAAAAAGATTTCAAGTGTACTTTATGTCTTTGTCATGCTCGTTAAACCCTAAAGAACAAAGCATCGAGTTTATTGTTGTAAGCCCCATTTCTCGTAATCAAATGGATCTTTCTGAGTGATCTTTCCTTCCTTCACACTCGTGAAACTCAGGCTATATACTGCTTTTGAAGGAGCGTTGGGTAGGTGGTAATTTAACCTTTTTCGGACCTTCCTGACTAAATACAAAAAAGGTGCGCCTTTTCTTCTTCAGAAGTTAAGAGAGTTCTTCTTTGGTTTGTTTTATACTTTTTCGGCCTCGGGAGACTAAATTGTACGAAAAAGGACCCCCCCATGGAGTCTTCTTTGGAGTTTTCAGACTATCTAAACTATGAAAACATGGTAGAGCATGTACTAGTTCGGGCTCATAAAATCCACGAATTAGTTCCTTATCAAGCATTCTTCTTTCTTTTCTTCGAGCTTGTCAAAAAATGAAGATGGTCCCGAGTTTGCTTTCTTGGACTCGGTAAACCTTTACAAGAAAGAAGGGAAGGGGAAGGTTTATTTCCATGTCTTTTTACATCATGGTAGTAAGTCTTGTTTCCTTGAACAAAGCACTAGTTTTGAGTCTATCAACAGTTGGGTCCTAGTCTTTTGACCTTATCCTGATTCAGAGTTTCTTACTCCTCCAATTGGTCTCTTTTCCAATTATATGGGGAATCTGTCAATGTCTCCTACATTGTAGATTTGTTTCGTTGGTCCTATTTTGTGTCGAAAGCTTCCTAAGTCACTTTTGTGTCGTGCTCACTATTCGAGGATTAAACCTTTGTCGGCCATTCTATAGTTGCCTTGACCTTTTGTGTCGGCCATTCCCTGGTATCAGTTCATTACATCATGTCTTCAGCGGTCCTTTTTGTGAAATTTAGTACCATTTCCAGATCCAATTAGTCTTTGAATTACCTCATGTTGGATGATGAAGGATGCCTTAATGCCTTCCTTCCAACGGATCTCTTCCTATCGACTACAACACATCTTGCTCTGGGAATGAGATTTAGAGTTTTATGACAGTACCTTGGGAATTGTTGTCCTCAATGGCAATTTCCCTCACTATTGGGTAGTGGGGATACCTTAATGTCTCCTACTCGATGGATTCTTCAAGTGTTCAACTTCAAGTCCTTGTAATCACACTTATTAGAATGTACTAGGTACCTTGGGGACCATTTTCATTAATGGTGGTTTCCCTCGTGTTTGTTAACGGTTTTCCTTATTAACTGGTAATCAAATGGTTTCCTCCATGTTCGACTTCAGCTCCTTTATTCGCATGGTTAGGATTCGTACCTTTTTTGGGTGGTTTGGATTGAAGACCTTGGGGATGACAGTAGCATTATCATTTTGCTATTGCCCAAGTTGTGCAAGACCTTGTTATACTTTATATGACATTTTGCTGAGACATAGATCCACCTTGTATTTTTGTGGCTATGATCGATTGTTGAGCATGGATCCACCTTGTTCATATGTGGCCATGACTCCTTTAGATTTGATATGGCGCCTTTTTGCATATTGAGCGACCATGATAGTTTCATCAGTTATACATATGTTGGATCCACCTATCTTTATGGCGATGTTTTGTATATGGACATGTATGTGCCAGAGATCAGTTTTTTTGACATTTATCTCTCTTTTAGGTACCTTCACTCGAGCCTTTTGATCTTGGATTCTCTGCTCTCTCCATACTCAGCTATTTCTTTTATAATGTATTTCATCTATTGTCTTACCCTCTAACCTCACACATTAGGTGGCATCTATTATACACTAGATTGGCACTTCTCCGTCCGAGTGCCGACATTCCTCGTGTTGGCACACAAAAGGATATCTATGGATTGAGTTTTGCCCAGAATACTATAGCTTGGCTTATTATGAAATACATTCTGCCTCTATCCAGCTAATTACTTTGCCATTTTTGACATGTTAGGATGTATTCGTGACTATCCTTCTATACAAATCGTGAGTCATTCGCGAGTCTTCTTTTTAGCAAGTCGTGAATCTATGTATTCGCGGGTTTCCCTTATACATAGTCGCGAATCATTCGTGGGTTGCTCTACTACATACCCGCGAATGTGTCTCTTAGCATTTAAAACATAAAAACTCGCGTTAAGTAGAGATTAGTTAAGTTATTCAACTTAATTTCCTTAATTGCTGTAACTTCTTCAACCTGCGAAACTACCTTATTTCACCCATATAAATAGAGGTAGGAAAGGCCATGAGAGGGACTTGAATTTATGCATTGTTATGTTGGAGGAATCGGGACTCTCTTTGCCCACACCTTTTCCCTGGAGGTCTTCCCCTTGTGTTGTAGAGCTTGGAGGCTGAGTTCTTTGGAGAAGAGAAGCACCAGAACCAGATCAAGGTTTCGTGAGGTGCCAAACTTGAAGAGAAGGTATACTTGTACTTGTTTTCAAGATCAATAAAGATGTGATGTCCTTCTTCTTCCCAAATCATTGTTCAATGTGTGATTGAATCTCTGTTTATGATCATATTATAATGTTATTCAGATCATTGTTTCATGTTTATTTGATTATCATTGTTTTATATGTGGTCATGATGGTTTGAGGAAGGTATAACTTGTTTTTCAGGTCTCTTGGAGCGAGAGGAGCAAGAAGAGGATTGAAGAGAAAGCTTGGACCAGCCTTTGGTTAGTCAGGTGTGGATCTTTCTCATATCTGAATCTTGTTTATATATACTTGCTGAACATTGTGCATCTCTCTTTCAACCCCAGTACGTTGATGGCCTCTTAAACCCTAGCCATAGGATACTTTCCTTTACAACACACATCCTCTAACGTAGTGAGTCCATCCATCACCCAAAGCAATAGATTCACTATTACTCTTATCTTCAATGAAATTTACATACCAGTTTGTGTGACACTTGTAGTGGAGATGCACCTCAGTCGAATACCAGGCTATAGACTTAGTTGATTGAATATGTAATGTCACAAATGAAAAATCACCCACTGCTTCTTCTTCACCTCTTTCCTCAACATTTGCATGCCTTGATTTCATTTGACCACGTGCCAAGTCATATTGTTTTTTTTGGCATTATCTCTTGAAGTGTCCATGCTTATTGTAGTAATAACATCTGAATTTGTTCTCTTTGACACATTGCTAGCATTTTTTGTTTGTATTTTCCTTTCAACTGTGCATTAAATGCACTCATTATCATCGATGGATTTGATGCTTATATCTGATCTATCCTTCTTTCCTTGTATACAAAAAAGTGTTAATAACTTCTCAAATGTAAGTTGTTGGTTCTCCCCAAGTAGATGTAAGGACTCAACAAATGAATCAAAGGATGGTGGAAAACTTCACACCAACAAAGAAACCATATCCTTATCATCCACCGGCTTCTTAATAGCAAAAAAATGATCATTAAGATCCTTCAGGTGCAATAAATATTTAGAGACTGGTCCTCCTTCCTGCAACTTGGTGGAAAAATTAAAACAAAAGATTTTTAAAATACAATGACCACCTAACTTCCGATGCTTGAAACTTATTTTGGAAATTTGTCCACAATACAGGTGCTACAATCGAATTTCTTAATTCTGGAACTAATGTGTCTGCCACTAAAAGTTTGAGAAGCATATGTTCCTCTTTATGTCTTTTATCTTAGTTTCAAGATAATTTGTTGGTCTGTATTCTTTACCTAATATGGTTTGTTCAAGATCTCCAAATTCAATTTTGGTCACTATCTTATGACTCCATAAACTATAATTATTTCCAATCAATTTTTCACACTTCAAAAAGAGTAAATGATGCTAACTAGCCATTACTAATACAAATCGAAGAGTGAAGACTAAAATTTATCATAGGCTTACTACCACTGAGAGTACTCCATCCAATCAGTTTAGCAAACCTCCTTTGTGTTGATAGTAGCTTTGAATTTCCATGCAATGGATGGGAAATATTTCCACTCTCCAATTCGTAGCAGTTCATCAATCCTTCACACAATAGTTTCATGGTCAAGAGCAAGGTGGTGGCTGATCCTTGATGAGCTTACTTTTATCATGCGGCTACACCACAAGATCACAGTTGTTGGCCCAACAAAAACTCCTCAATTTAGCAACATATCAGGTCGTGGCAGCTCTGAATATCTACCTGCCTATATCGATATTACAGTAAGCATATTTTGTAAAGTTCAAATTCTACCATCAATAGTAGAAATTCCAGAAAATGCAGAACATGTTCAAGATTTACCCTTGCTTTCATAGCTTTTAATATGCACCATGAGAGTCATACACCAGCTGCATACATGCAATAAGATTTAACCACAATTCCAGTGACTACAGGTGCCATCATCTCTTGGCAGATCATGTAAATTGCATCACAAAGATGTAATCACATATAGAGACCATAAAAAAGGAGATAAAATTAATTTGATCTAAGAATGAATTTGGTAGGGTAGGCAGATCTCATTACAGTACTAAGGGGATTTTGAGAAAATAGATCTCACCGTATCCTGGCTTCTCGAGTTTATTTCTACATTGTCATCATCGACAAACATAAAATAAAGAAAGACAAAGAAAGGTATAGGTTCAACATCAAATTTTGTAAAAGGTACAAGGTTATGAGGGCAAGATGGCATTGTGAAAGGAAGGAAAACTAGAAGGCATTGAATCTGCTAGGTGGTATTGTACAACAAGTTTAATATTTCAAACAAACCCTAGCTCTACAATTTTGGATATCATTTTTTCCTAAATCATTTTCCTCTTCTTCAATAATTTATACTATACTCTATCATTCAGAATTGTATTATCAGTCTGTTATTTTTACTTTGTATATTTTTCTTGTAGGGTTGTCAGGCAAATATTAAGGCAAGCCAAAAAATGACAAATGATAATTAGCTAGGAAATAGGACATGTCCTCCTATCACTATGTGTCACATGTTCACATGTCAAACATGATGCTAAAGTGTCAAACATGCAAGGGAAACGTGTCCTGGCAGAGATTAGGGAAAGCCAACTAATGATCAATGATAATAAGCTAGGAAACATGACACGCCCTCTAGAATTAAATGGTGTTCTTGGGACAAATGATAATAATCTAGGAAACATGAACACCCTCTAGATATTTTATGTTGCTTTGTGACACGTACCTATGATTTTGAAGTTAGTGTTTTTTGTTAAAGATGATCCTCTAGGAACATAATGATTTTCAGAACAGAAGTATTTACTGAAACTTGATTAGCAAGTGATTGTGTGTGTGACAAAAGTTGTTTTTGCTCTGAGGAATTTCATAATAGTCAAATTTAGAGTGTTTTGTTGTTATTTAAATTGTGACAATAGTAAGGTTGTCAATCACTAAGTCTTAGCAATAAGTAGTAAAATCAGATCTATTTGGTGTGTTTTAAAAGTGTTTTAAATATCTCCATTTTCTCCCAATATTTCCAGTTTCCTGAGTTTTTCAGGTTGCCAACGTTTCCAATGTTTTTTGAGTTTCTCACATCCAAATTTATTCTTTCCAATAATTTCCCCGATATTTATGATAAGTTTGTTTCTAGACCCTCGGCAATATATTCCACAAAACAAATTTGCAACATTAACTTTATACTCATAAGAACACCTCATCTATACTTATTATGTTGGAAGGAAATCAGAGGTTTCATGTAAAAAATTTAGTATGTGGAAACTGAGGATGCTTGTGATTTTTTTAATACAGTGCTGAGACAAAAAATTATTTGGAAAGGTGTTTCGAAATAAAGTAGATGAGGATAACCATGCTAAGCATGATGCAATAAACTAGGAGGTTGCGATGTCGGTCAAACTCTGATTGACCAATGATATGTTCAAAAAAGTGCAAGACAGTGATGATGCTTTCAAAATTTGGGGGCATTAAAGTTTAAACATGTGTGAAACATCATATATATGTAAAGCTTTTTTCATAAAGAATTCCTTTTTTTCAATCAAGATTGAGTAAAAAGAATCTCTTCAAGATCACTTCTTCAAAATCCAAGAATTTAGAAAACTTGAAAGCAATTGATAGAAAAACAAAAAAAGAATATATGGCTTGATAATCACATTGAAAATCCTATAACCTTCATATGAAGAATTTGTTGAAACCTTAAATATAACTTCTGGATATGATCCAACATTTGAGTGTTGAGTAATAGGTGGAAGAAGCAGTTCGGTAGCAGTAGTGTGAATGGAAATCGAAAGTGGACTTAAAAGCATAGTTCAAAGGAAAAGGTGAGCATAAAGATATCAGCAAGAGTGTTCATTCAGATACTCAGAAACATAGGAAAGGTATAAGTGTTGCAGGGATGCTGGAGTTCAGGTTTCTTATCAACTTCATTTTGGTCAATGGTGGTGTTCCATTTTGAGAAGAGTAACAGTAAAAAAAATTGTCATTTTAGTGCAAATATAATAAAAAACACTTCAACTTTAAAAGTGTTTGGGTACACAGGGTACTCCCAAAAGACCAAAAACCTTGAGAAACCACTTCACACAAATAGATCATAGATCAACACACCGATGTTTGTCACGTGGTTAAAACCCTCGAAAGGGAAACAGTCCATGACCCCAGCCAAATAGCTACTTGGAGCAATTTATTATGCAAAAGAAAGAAAGTTACATGAGCTTCTCATTATCAATAAACTAGCCAATGACCCTCCATGCTATTTAAATAGAGATCATGGACCAATTTGGTGTTAAGCCATGGATAAATGGTAGGTATGATCTAAGAGAAGTTGAACCGTCAGATCACTCTATGTCTAGAACATACCGTGACTGTTGGATTAGAATATTTACAAATGCATACTAATGCATACTAAAAAACAAACTTTTACCTAATGGATATATTACACAAGTTGATCTTAACTAACTCCTAAGTGTCTAAATATCCTAACATCCCCCCTTAAGAACAACTTGGGATAGGATTGAAGGATTTACAAAAGTGACACTATTAGGAGAAGGAAGAAGGCAGTAGAGCCTATCCCCCTGTAAGGACACATTCTTGAACTCCTAACATAGACTGAAGTTTAGAAAACTTCGCTTCTGTAAGAGACTTGGTGAAGATGTCTGCAACTTGATCATCTGTAGGGAAATAGAGCACTTCAATAACACAATCATGAACAAGATTTCTGATGAAGTGCATGTGTAACTCAATGTGGTTGCTGTGAACTGGATCTTTGGAAAGCTTGATGGTACTTTGATTGTTGCACCAAAGTGGAGTTTGTTGCTGCTGCTCGAATCTAATCTCTGAAAGGATCTGTCGAAGCCATAAAACTTCCTGACTAGCATTAACTGTGGCTCGATATTCTGCTTCTACTGAAGAAAGAGAAAGAGCTTGTTTTTTCTTACAAGCCCAAGTGACAGGTCCAGATCCTAGACTGAAAACATAACCTGCAGTAGACTTTCAACCATTAGGATCATCAACCCAATCTAAATCAGTGAACCCAACCAACAAGAGTTTCCCCCCTGTATTGTAATGAATCCCAAACTGAATTGTACCTAAAATATATTGAAGTATTCTTTTTGCTGCTTTCCAGTGAATTTCATGAGGAGTTTGCATATAACGGACAACACGACCAATGGAAAAGGATAGGTCAAGACGGGAATGAGTCAAGTATAAAAGACTACCAACAAGCTAATGATACAATGTGGCATCTACTTCAGGGGAAGTACAAGTGGCAGAAAGTTTGACTCAAGACTAGAAGGGAGAAGGGGCTAGTTTACAATCTTCCATGTGGAAGTGACGAAGAAGGTCACAAGCATACTTAGACTGGGAAAGAAACATTCCTTCTTTGGTTTGCAAGACTTGGATACCAAGAAAAACCAGTATAGGCTATCCATTTTGGCATACCAAGCTCTAGGAGCTTGCTTAATGCCATATAAGTATTTCTTAAGGAGACAGACAAGGCTAGAGTTATCCTGAACATATCCAGGAGGTTGTTCCATGTAAATTTCCTCCTATAAATCACCATGTAAAAAGGCAGACTTGACATCCATTTGATGGACTTCCTAGTTATGTAAGGATGGAAGGGAAAGAATAAGGCAAATGGAATTCATTTTTGTGACATGAGCAAAGGTTTCATTGTAATCAATCCCTTCAACTTGGGAAAAACCTTTGGAAGCTAACCTTGCCTTAAGTCTTTCAACACTTCCATCTGATGCATACTTAGTTCTATAGACCCATTTACATCTGAAAATTTTTCTTCCTTTTGGAAGAGGAACAAGATCCCAAGTATCGTTCATCATTAAGGAACGATATTCTTCATCCATAGATGCATCCCAATCTAGATTTCCTAAAGCTTCTGCAAAAGTTTTTGGATCATGATTCTTAGAAACTTGAGCCAAAAGAGAAGAGGCTCGTTGAAACTGAGAACGTGTTCGATGTTGATCTCTAGGATCACCAGCAAGATCTCCAGCTGCTTCACATGTTGAACGGACCCATAAAGGAAGCATTGGTGCTGGTGCAATTGGAGGAACATGAGCAGGAGGAGGTGGATTTTCATCCTGAATGTCAACATTAGAAACTGGATTTGGAAACTTGTCAAGGAAGTTGGAATAAGAAGAAGAAGAAGAAGGCACAAATGTCGAATCAGGCTCGTAGGCCAAAGACAGAACACCCACCAAGTTAGGCTCATAGGCCAAGAGATTTTCATCAAATTTAACATCTCTTCTAATGATTATATCATGTGAATGGGGCTGAAGAAGTCTATAACCTTTTACATCTTTAGAATATCCAACAAATATGCACTTTTCACTTTTAGGCTGCAATGCTTTCCGTTTTTCATCCGGAATGTGAGCCCATGCTTCACAACCAAACACATGAAAGTGACTTACATCTAGTTTAATTTTACTCCATGATTCTTCCGATGTTATACCTCGCAAAAATTTAGTGGGTGTGTGATTAACTATGTAATTTGCACAATTTATGGCCTCAGCCCAATATTGAAGACTTAGTCCCTTAGATTGGATCATACAATTAGCCATTTATTTTAAAGTGCCGTTCTTCCATTCAGCTACACCATTTTGTTGTGGTGTATATGGAACAGTGTGTTGTTGTTGGATTCCTTGTTCAGTGCAGAAAGTAGTGAACTTGTTGTTAACATATTCTCCTCCATTGTCAAATCTTAACTTAATAATTTGATCACTAGATTGTTTTTCAACAAGGGCCTCGTAGGTCAAGAACATGTTAAATAGTTCACCCTTAAGTTTTAGGAAGTAAAACCAAGTGCTTCTGGAGTAGTCATCAATGAAAGTTAAGAAATATTTGAAACTAGAAAAGGAAGCAGATGGAAGAGGGCCACAAAAGTCACTATGCACAAGCTACAAGGGAACCGAGGTGTGCCAAGAGGCACATTTGTCAAAACTATCCTGATGATGTTTTCCAAGTACAAAACCGGAACAAACACCATCCTTGCAAGATACCATCGAAAGACCAGTCACCATATTGTCTTTAAATAGTTGTTGCAATGAGAGATAATTTAAGTGATGAAATCACTCATGCCAAAGTTTGCTCAAGTTATCACTATGAGCAGCAAAAACTGAAGGAAAAGGTGATGACCCAAAGTTGTTAAATTTGTACAACCTGGTAATATCATCAACAGTTCTAGTAGCAAGGACATTTTGAGGATTTTAAAAATCCTTGCTTACAACTTGGTGAGGTGTAAACGTCATAGTTTTACCTTTACCGGAATGAGTAATTTGATAGACTAGTAACAAATTGTAGGAAAGTTTTGGAACACATAGAACATCACTGAAATGCCCATTTTCTACTAGAACTATTCCAGATCCTACAAAACTTAGAGATCTATCATCACCAACAAATATTTACTTGGTGTTACATTCATGCATAGTAGAAAAGATGGTTTGATCCTTAGCCATATGATAAGATGCTCCAGAATCAATGAGCCATTCAATTGAAGTAGAAGAAGAAGATGCAGCATAAGAGTAATAAGAAGCACAAAGTGCATGTCCATGAGAGTAGATTCTAAAGATGAATCTAGGATAATGTGGTGCTTTTTCATTGCTGCTTCCAAGGCTGCCATCTTCTTAAAACACTTAGATTCATCATGATTATCTTTCCCACAAAAAATGTAATGACGCTCAGTCTTCTTTCCTTTTGTCTTGGATATTTTGTCATTTTTTAAAGAATGAGCTGAATGAGAGGGTTTGGGACCCTTATTGTTTGGCTTATTATTGCAAAAAATATGTTTCTTGGGAGGCTTGGACTTTTCTTTCTATTGGGACAAAAAGGCTTTCCCAGATGTATCTTCAGATTTGCCGAAATGGGTGTTTCTGGAACAAACAAAAATATTTTTCGATGGAATGAAAACTAATTCCCAATGGAAATGGAATTCCAGATGCAATGGAACAGCTCCCACAAGCCAGAACAAAAAAACCATTTCAAAGTTTCAGCAACAATGATTCCAGATCTTGATCAAAATAGAAAGTGACTCTTCATAACGCTCCAATACCATGTTCGGGTACACAAGGTACTCCCAAAATACCAAACACCTTTAGAAACTGCTTCACACAAATAGATCACAGATCAACAAACCGATGTTTGTAATGTGGTTAAAACCCTCGAGAGGGAAATAGTCCATGTCCCCAGCCAAATAGCTACTTGGAGAAATTTATTATGCAAAAGAAAGAAAGTTACATGAGCTTCTCATAATCGATCAACTAGCCAAGGACCCTCCATGCTCTTTAAATAGAGATCATGGACCAATTGGGTGTTAAGCCACAGATCAATGGTAGGTGTGATCTAAGAGGAGTTGAACCCTCAGATCACTCTATGTCTAGAACATATCGTGACCGTCAGATTAGAATATTTACAAATGCATACTAAAACATACTAAAGAAACACACTTTTACCTAATGGATATATTACACAAGTTGATCTTAACTAACTCCTAAGTGTCTAAATATCCTAACAAAAAGATGAGAAAAAATATAAAAGATAATCTTTATATTCTTAATAGGTTCGTACTTGACTCGTACCCTCTTGGAGTTTTTGCCCTAAATGTTCAAAATGTACCCTAATTTAGGACAACAGTTTGTTTGATATTTCTCTTAAAGATTTTATAGGTTTCATTGGTGACATGTTTCATATAAATGAGTATCATTTCATAAAAGAATCCCTTGTTTATAATTTATTGGAGCCTAGAGGTGTTCCCTATCATGGGGGATTACTTTTGTACCTTTTCCTTTGTTGGGTTTTTCTTTATGAAGCCAAAAGCATGTGACTATCATTTGGAGGTAAACTAACATGGAGATTCCTCGTTACTTGGAAGTTACTTCTATCATCCACATTTGAGGCCATACCCTTGGATTTTACTTCTATCATATTCATTGCCTTTATGTGTATGTCCAATAGCATCTTTATTGAGGCTCACTAATTCATTAGTTTTTGTTGATTCAATGTTTTGCAATGTCATATCTCTAATACATGATGGTTCAACACTAGGATGAATGGATGGGAAAGCCATTGATGTTTCTGAAACCTCAAACATATCACCCAATTTCACATCCACTACCTCACTTTATACTTTAACACTATTAAGTGCAAATTCTTCCATTGGTCTTGCAGCTTCTATTATACCTTCAGACATAGGACCCACTGTATCTAAATAAGAAGGCCCACTTGCACTAGCATTTTCAGTCATATGACTTGAATCACCCATAGATATTGAATTCTCGGTGCATGTATCCATACTTGAGATATAACCCACAGGTTTTGAAGCTCCAGTTGCCAGTAAATATGGAGCAATTTCATTATCTGCTCTCTTTTGTGACGTAAGCTTTGCAAGAGATATTTTATTATCCTGTAAGGAATGACTACTGAAACTAGATTTATACTCATCAAAATCATGATCCCCACAAGACAATTGTGAAATATTTCCTAAAGGCTTCCTCGCCAACTCAGCAATAACCCCAAGTAAGCATTTGTATCTTCAAATTTGTCCAATATAGTATGTCGCCTTCTCAACACTGTACGATATGGTTTCTTGCGGAGCCAAAATCGAACTCATCATTGACATAGGTGACATGTGACTGGAAAAAATATTTCTTAGCCTCCAAATCATTAATGCCATATTCATTGAGGGATACTTCCAGGGTGACCTCCCCATTAAATAGAGGGCCCACTGAATTCAAGTATAAAGGCTCTCCCTGACTGGTGAATTCAGTTGTATTCCTTGAATCTACAACTGATATAGAAATCCCTATGCATGTATCCTTACCTGAGATCTCACTCATAGGTTCTGAAGTGCCAGTTTTATGCAAGGATGGAATTGCCATGTGATTTTCTTTTTGTACTGATGTCTGTTTTTCTATGAATATTCTGCATGTCTTTAACAAATCACTAATTAAACTGGATGGAAAGACTACAAAACCATGCTCTGACAATGGCAAAGGTACAATCTTTCCTAAATCCTTTTTTACCAGCTCAGCAGTAGCCCCTGAGGAGACATTCATGTAATCAACTTTAGCTACTGTAGATGAAGACTTCTATGCATTGCAACTTAGGGTTTTGTGTCTTTTGTTGGGGATAAAATTGAAGTATCCATTAAAGTAGGTGATGAAATGTAATCTCACAAAGATTTATCTACCTTCCCATTACAATCACCAATTTCACTAAGAGATATCTCTAAGACACCCTTCCCTTTAGATTCGAAATGTGCCTCAGGGCTCGGATGCATGGTAGTAGTTGATGGTGCATGTTGCTGCAGCTGTTGTTTTCTATTTCTCTGCTTGGATTTAGTTATCTTTCTTATATTTTCCTTTTTTACATGACCTATTAACCTCACACATTTACAATTCTTCTTTTCCTGAAAAGAGTTGTTTTGTTCCAGGCCAGGGGAAGAAACAGAAGTTAAAAAACCTTTTCATCAGGAACAATTGTTTCTGGGGTAGGCATGTTCATTGGAAAATTCTTAACTGCAGCATCAGACTTGTTTGTAGTTGTCAGTTCACTCACAGTAGTGAATTCTGAACCAGATATGTCTCCGTTGACAGCCACTAAAACAACTAGAGGAGTTGAACCATAAATTCTCTTAGTAGCAGATGATGTTGAACAAGAATATTTCATTTGCAGAGCCTCCACTGAAATGAGGCTAGTTTCTTCAGCCCGAGTCAAAGGTTTTGATAGATCCAATGTTCCACCAAAATGTGCCATAGTTGGCAAATTTTGACCTGAATATGTATGCACAGGATCAAACCTCACAGAAGTATAATTTGATGATGATACACCTACCACTAAAACTAATGTGTTTGGTTGCTGATGAAAATTAATTGAGTGTCCATATGATCCTGTTGGTATTGCTGAGTTGGAATTCAGTTTGTGAAGATCGCTGAAAGCTACAGGCATATTGGATTGTGGAGGTTTATAAGTTGAAGATATTCTTGACAAAGTATTAGTGTCAAAATTTAGTTTAACTGTCCCAGTATCTATGTGGGAATCCATTCGTGTGCCCTTTGGACCAAATTTCAACTCTTCATGAGTCTCTGGAAGCTAGCAATTGCTGCAACACTGGAAAGGTATTCCAACATATGGTTAATGTACAAGTAAGGACACTTGAGTTCATGTACATTGAATTCATGATATTATCCCAGGTTCAAACACTAACCCATCACCAAGGATTAAAAATTGTTTAATAAGTCCCCCTCACTAATAACGTACCTAAAAAAAAATTGAGATTGGATATTAAATGCTACAAATAGGAGGACTATGAGAAAAAATCTCCCAAAAGAGATTGCTAGTAAGATTTTAAAAATTGTTATTCCTTTAAGGCATTGGATGACTCCCTGAACAATGTGTTATGGGAAAATAGAGGCTGCCAGATAAGAGGCAACAATTACAATCTTGTTGAATAACTTGGAAGCATTGAAATAGTATCTTAGACCTGGAGGAAACTACAAGGGTTGGATTCATCAAGAAAAGTATGAGCATAGGCCATTGGACAAGAGACAAGAATTAGGAGCTTACAAAATAACCTGGCTTCATTGAAGCAGTTACTAGGGCTGAGAGTAAAATTTGGAGGTTGGGTACAAATTCATCAAAAAAATGAGCTACTTACCACAAAGCCTAGCATTACCTGTAAATGATCTCTGAGGAGTCCGGGAATAAACTTCTACTATCTAGTGGAATTCTGATCCATAGTGATCTAATACAAATGCCTCCAAATGATGGACCTAAAGAGTAAAATATCTTGGGGAGAAAATAGATATCATACAAGAATACTTTAAATTTCTTGGTTGGAAATCTTGAAAAATGCCAAGCAGGAACACTTGGTTTGGTAAATCTAGGAGAGCTATTGATATGAGAAATTGTATCAAGAGATGCTAACCAGCATCCTGTTGGCACACCCACAATCACTAAAGAAGCATGCCAACTATCACCAAAATTTTGTCAAAAAATAAGCATGTGCTTTTAAATAAAAAGATGAGATGTGAGTTTTTCAAACAACTGGACTTCATCAAGAGTTGTGTAACAACTAAAAGGTCGTTCCAACATCTGGCTGATTAGCTATCAATTCAGCTTAGGCCAGGTGGTGGAAAGTAGGAGTGTTATCCTCAATTCAAGTTTCTCACAATGTTTTACTAATTATAAATATTGGTATATTGATTTTGTTGAGGACAAATCCAAATCTAATTATGTATTTGAGTGGTGGAGAAAATGCAGAGTTGAGAAGTGGGAAAGTTCAGATGAGAGGTAAGGGGTTTCTATTTATGACGATGTCCTTGTTTCACAGAAAAAAATTATTTTCTGTTAGTTGGATAATGAAGAATAGCCCACAGTTCAATGTTTTCCTTCAGTAATAATAAAATTTTAATTGCTGACAATAAGTGCAAGAAGATGATTTATAAGTGTCAAAGATCAGGATTTGTTTCAACTAGTGGATGGTAAAAAAAAGCTGATAGTTAGCATATTCATTATGTTTTATCTATTTATTTTCATGAAGAGAGAAAGACACTTAAGGAGGGTGAAGAGGAGGCAATGAAGTAAAATGTTGCTTCCTCAAAGAATAAAACACAAAACTTTGATATCTTGAAGCGCCAAGATGTTGAAACTTTGATATTTTGGAATAAGCTGCAGACATCTTGCTCATCCATAGACTGTCTTTGTTTTGAGAGCACAAATTTATGTAATGTGGCCATTACCGAAGGGTGTTCGATATAATGGTCATGATTAGGACTTAGGCATACTTTAACATGTAATAAAGGCTTGGATAGAGGCCTTATAATAGAGTGATGTAATCATCAATTACAACTATAGTCATTTAAATATTAGGTATTTGGGAGTTGCATAATGTAATCCTCTCCTCCTATAATGTAATTAGACAATGCATCACCAAATAAAGAAGAAATCTAATCTGTCTTATTATTTTGAGCACTCTTGTCCATAATATTTTGTGTGTAAATCCAACAACGATTACTGACCAAAAGAACACCATCTACAAGGTTTCAAATGCTCTCAAAATTAAAAACATGCTTAGAAAGGGTGCCAAAGTAGCTTGAAAATCCCTTTCAAACTCAATTGGTAAAGGCCCAGATTTTACATGAAATAATTAGAAACCTCTTGACCCAATTTTTATAAAAAAAAAAACTCAAAACCCCAATGAAGTGATAGAAAAAATGCTGATGTGGAAAAATCCTTCACAGGAAAATGAGCATTGCAAACTCATCCATATAATTGGAACAAACGCATGACAGATACAATATGCTATTCATAAAATCAATTCTAGCTAACTTGAAAATCTAGAACTATGTGTGCTTCTAATGTTAGCGAGGTCCAAATTTTTTATCTAAGCCAATGGACAATAGAAACATCAGTGAATTGTGAGATATACAATAAAAGGTGTCTAGTCATATATATCAACAAGAAACACTAAAATCACTTGTAGGGGATTAAGGTCCTGAAAATCTTTACAACTGAGGAAGAAAACTAACCCCAAAAGTAATTGTCTTGAGAGCCTTCTGGAACCCCACATGCATGCCCTCACAGTGAAAAGTAGCTTGGCATTTGTCTGGCTTAAGTATCTTTCTTCCCTGCAGCATAATAGTAAGGAAAAATCCATACTCAAAAATGTATTTCCTTGCACTAAACAACTGTCAATGAAGACAATCCCCATAATAACAGAGTATTTACAATAGAGAGTTTACTAGATAACAGGAAAGACAAATCTTGAACTTTAATGGAGAAAAGGCCAAGTACTCTAGAGTCTAAAGCAGCCATCGAAAAGGAATACATAGTAGTCTTCAAAAGAAATAAAAGAAAAGATGACTTGTATAGGCTAGTATGTAAGAAAAGAAAAGATGACTTTTATAGACTCGTATAAACTATACATAATGCAAAAAAAGTGGAAAAGAAAAGTTGACTTTTCTCATGTTTTCTGAAACTAATTAAACATTTTGCATGTTTCTCTAGAATATATATGCATCAAAACATATTAAAACATAATAATATAAAAAACGTTCCTGGAAGCTTTTGAACATTGGAATTTCCCTCTCCTACTTTTCTTTCACTCCCACTGGCATAGGTCTGTCCAAAGCAGAAATGTGAAGCCCATAAATTTTCCAAAAACTATTTGTAGGAAATAGCAATCATGCCTTGGAAATTTGAACCATGGAAGTTATATTTTGTTCGTTATCAGGAAATTGCTTTCCATATACTTATTGAATAAGAGGGTAGTGGGTGGTCTTATAGAGATATCACAAATAAAGTGACTGGGAAGAATGTAAACAAGCTCCCTAATTTCTCATATTATATGATAAATATGGGAGTATACCAAATATCTTCAGGACTCTCAGCTAGTTACTTCCAAGGATATAAAATATTCCAAAATTGCATGAGAGAGTTGACCAACATTATACATATATAAGAGCCAACTAAAAAATTTACAAAATTGTTAACCAACTTTCCATTAAAGCAATGCTAAACACAATGGCCACCCAAGGAGACTCATGAACAGTGTTCTTAATGCATGAGAAAATATAGTTGCAAGATTTAGTTAAAATTATTTCCTAAATAACCCTCAACCCTATAATAATGATTATATAAAATACGATCGGTTTGTTGCAATTTTTATGTAGACTTCTAGCCAAACTTTGATTTGTTGAGTTATGACTGTTCCACATTTCAAGGATAATCTTGAGCTCGAGGTGGTCCAGGCTAGGTGAAATTTGAAGGTTGTGGATTTTGCATGCTCAGTATTTGTATCTACGGTTCAATGTTTAGATTGTAAAGTTAAAAATTCTAAAGCATTGTGAGTTTTTCATCTAGGTTTCTATTGGTCTATGGGCTGGTCTTGTTATTTGTTTTGACACAGAGTACTACATAGTCAACATTTTTATCAATTTTAGTTTAGCTGCCATGTATGGTATTATAGTAGTTAATTTGAGCATGCTTATTACAATTCTAACAAGATCAGCCATTGATGCAAAGGGACCTATCACTGACATGTTGTTAAAATTGTTGGATTTTGAAGTAATTATGCTAAAAAATATTGTTTTTTCGAGCAAGTAGGTACCAAATCTGCAAAAGGAAGAAAGAGATTAGTGAACAAAGGAGTTGTTTTGACATAGAGTACAACACAGTCAACATTTTAATCAGTTTGAGTTTACCTGCCATGTATGGTATTATAGTAGTTAATCTGAGCATGCTTATTACAATTGTAACAGGATTAACGATTGATGCAAATGGGACCTATCAGTGACATGTTGTTAAAATTATTGGATTTTGAAGTAATTATGCTAAAAATATACTTTTTTCGAGAAATTAGGTACCAAACCTGCAAAAGGAGGAAAGAGATTAGTGAACATAGGAGTTGTCAATCATTCCATCTTGCAACTGTACCTTTGATTTACAGTGTACTTGCTGCTATGAACCTTTACTGCTGGAAATCAGGGGCAATCTAGCTACTATAAACCTCTACTGCTAGAAATATGGAGTGATCTAGCTGCTAAAAAACTCTATTAATGGAAATCGGGGGCGATCTAGCTGATAAAAACCTCTACAACTAGAAATTGGTGGCGATTGAAGGATTCATGTTAAATTTAATAGGAAATCAGGGGCAAATGGAATATTTGCAGCAAATTTCAAAGGGAGAATTCATTATTTCTTCTTGCATGATGCGACAACACCCACTTTTCCTCTTGCATGATGTGACAAGAAGGTGACAACATGGTCAGTGGTTGGATTTTTGGTGGATGCATGGAAGATAGCACTGCCTCAATCTTAATGAATAGTGTTGGTTGTTTAATATATAAATATTTTTTGAGCTATAGTGGGTTGCATATCACATCCAATCTAAACTGGGCAGTAAAGGATGGAGGAACCAACATTAATCTAGCAGATGTGAAGTTTATAGGGAAAATAATCTGAACAAAATATTGTTGCAGAAGATTGAGAAAATACCTAAAACATCCATCTGACCAGAATGCAACACAACCTCATCTGTGAAAGTCCCTTTATGAAAAATCAGTGAAATTGACCCTTGAGGAGATGCAGTTCGATCCCACCCACTATGAGGTGAATTTTTCCAACCCATGACTGAAATTCCTGACCTGATCCAGCAATTTCTCTTCTCAACAAATGAGCAAAAATCATGATTTCATTGGCATGGGCAGTATAGCCACTAAAATTTAAAATTTTCAAAAGATATTGTCAAGAATGGGAAATTAAGGTGTATTTTTTTTGAATTTATAGGTGTGCATAGAATGAGTTAGAATGAGATATGCTTGAGTGATTCAATTTACCATGAGTTAGAATGAGTTATGTTTAAGTGATTCAATTTACCATTTTTATAGATATCAAAATTGTTATGTTGTTTTGAAAAAAAAATTATAAAAAAAATTATTATTATTTTTTAATAATGGAAGTTATTTTAAATGGTTATGTTATTTTTGTGATTATTCATTGAATTCATGGGAATATTTACATAGGGGACAACCACAATTTTTTAGTTGCTCTGCTAGGGTTTCGGCTCGCGCGTTAGGGTTCTTAGATTCGCCTCTGCTGCAGACGCCATGGCCACCACTGATGGCAGTTCCCAACTACCCTCCTCCTATGCACTCCCTCCTAAAATAAAATATTTCATGCACCTAGTTCCCAACCACCCTCCTCATCACCTTTCAAAAGAGAGTCTCCATATACATAAAGTTTCCAAACACAATTTTCAGAAGCAAATTTGATGAGGATGATGATGAAGAGAGGTTGTTAATCGATGAGTTGTTGCCACAAGGTAAGGAAATTTTTTTTATGAAGGCCACTAGGAATTAGGGCTTGTAGCTTCAGGGGGGTTAGGGATTGTAGCTTTAGGCCAAATAGATATGATTACAACTACAAGTTGAGTTGGCCTTAGTCCCACTGCATGCAATAGATGACGCATGTCCATATGCTTTAAATGACGAAGATAAACCTAGTATGTAATCCTTAGCCTGTAGTTGTAATCATATCTATTTGGCCTAAAATTTTTGAGCCTATTTTTACAGTAGAGTTTAATGGTGTTGACATAAGCAAATTCAGCTATAGATTGCATACAAGGAAGATATGCTCCCTGGATTGATCTATACCTTTTTTTTTGTTCTGCATTCATGACTATCCATAATTCAACATGGTAATTACGAAACTGACAACTATGCTACTATAGAAAACACAGTTGATCAACATGATACTGTGTTTATGCTTATATGGAAGAAACCCTACTAGGGTATTTTACAGGGTGGATTCCCCCTGAAGCTATAATATGTAGCTGGGAAAGGGAACCCTAGGGGCCTTTGGTTGGCACTATGTCCAAACCAGAACTTTTACCAAAGGATTTTTTCTATTTCCATTCGCTAACAAGTCCCATGTCCAAAAAGAAATGTGACCCACCTTGGATTTATAAGAATACCTTGTTAGTCCCCGGGTTTAAGGATTTCTCAACTAACCAATATGTTCAATGGTCCCTTCCCAATCTGGGTGCAATTCAACAGCCTACCAATGCAAATGTGGTCATCCAAATTCCTTGGTATTCTACCAGTTTTAACTTCTCTGCTCTTTCATGTATTTTTACACCTGGATGAGGGACATAACCACTACATCCAAAGGAGGAATTCACTGGTTCCTGTGTTAACATTAACATTTTTGTTTATTGAACCTCCATGAAGATAACCAAATTACAAACTAATTTGAATACACTAAAGGATTCAATAAATTTCCGTTCACCTTGCCAATATGGAGATTTACATATGTTATACGAGATTTCAAAATAAAGGCATAATTTTTTATATATAGGGCAATTTTTTTAGAGAGGATAATTCCACTATGATCCAAGATCCCTATATAGTCGAATAATTTTTTTGGAAACCCCATTACTATGTGTTATCGCAAACTAATCATTATAGTTAATGTGGAGCTAATATTATTTAGAAAATAAGATAACATGTGTAATGAAATTCTAAGATATGGGTACATTAATATTAAGTAAATAACCTCGAGACGGGGTGATATGAAAGAGAGATGGGGAGACTTGACAACCAAATCAAACAAATGATGTGATGAGGTATTTACTAAGCATCGAACCTTATAACATAGTGGAGGTAGTAGGAAAGAGGGTGACATGCAAAGGTAAACGTTTTGTAGTCTATTGTAAGACCTACATACCTCACATGCACGTTTACTAAGACATGCTCCTGGAAGATTTGAGTATTTTCTATGCAAGTTCCCTCTAAGATGGTGATTTCAATGATGGCAAGTTGGTTGATGCTATTGTGGTTCATGGGTGTTAATTACAATTGGAATATCAAGATGTGATGACAACTAACCAACTGGACTCATCATTTTGAGGGAGGAGAGTTTGGGATTTCACCAACCTAAGACGCAAAGTATCCATGGTTCATAACACAATTTCTTTGACTCGTAATGTCTCCTCTCTCTTTTCCTTCATTAGGTTTTCCTCTTTGATTTGGGTGGAAGTATCCCATATGGTGATTTTACCCACAAAGGGAATGCTCTATTGGCATTGTAATTCAATTTTATTAGTTCTATATTCATTTTCTCTCTACATTTATGTTGTATCCTTTTCCTCAAAAAAGGCAAAAGCTCTTCATCAATTATCTCCTCATTAATTGGGTTCGCCATCCCTGGAAAGGTAGCTTGTCTCAAGCTTCAACTTCAATGGAAAGATGAGGTCAGGGGCAACACATGTGGAGAGGTAGGGGTTGTAGTTCACATCATATAGTCAAGTTCGAAGCAATGGAAACAGAGGCCACCTACCATCAATAAATTCCAACCAATGTTCAACAATAATTTTCTCAGGTTGAAGACTAGGGTAAGACTGAGCAGGATTATATCAAGGTGAAGGAGATTGAGATAGAGATGGGACCCTAGGTCCTAGATGCAAGTACCTCTCATTGTAGGGACACTAAATACTTAAATACAATTTTCCATGTCCAACAAACCCTTAGTCATGCATGTTCGTTGTTAAGTCTACCATGTGATGTCTAAAAGAAAAGTAGGTCCAAGTCAATCTAACCATGCTATGTGCTACTAAGTTGGTCCAAGTGAAGCTAAACAACTGAAACCAAATGTTTAAGTACAATTTTCCACATGCATATTTCTTTGTTATCTATGTAATCCACATTCAAAGGAAATATGACCTTAATTTTAAAACACAAATATTACATTCATTAAATCATACCAATTTTTAATTTATGTAAAATATAACTTTTTTTTCAAATGGAAGATTGTATTTTGTTTGTTTTTTGTGTCCTAAAAGGGTGATAATGATTATTGGGTGAAGATAAATAGCATTGATTGTAGCGTGAAGTTGTGTTATTCTTATTCCCATAGCATCTAGTAGTTCTATGTAAGTTGTGTTGTTTTATTCCTTTAGCGTCAGATGGTGTTATGTTTATGCAACTTCAAACTATGTTCAACGATCAATATTGTTGCCAATGATTATTCTATAAACCATATTGAAACTTGTTGTAATGTATGTAGTGCCATAACTTCTTTTCCATCATATTGTATGCTTTGTTTTGTTCTTGTCTTTCCTTGTGTCATTTGTTAGCCATATCAAACAAACATCAATAAGAAGACTCATCACCTTCATAACCATATTGTTTGCATGTTGCGATGGTCAAATGACATGGGCCACCAAACTATACAAATAAACATTATGTAGAAAATCCACGAGGTTCTGAGTAAAGAGTGCTCCTAGGGGGGTGGGTGAGACTCCTACAATGGTTTTTTTGTTCATGCCTACGATCATTGATGATGACTCAATGTCTTCCTCCTTGATCTATATATTATTGACCTAGAATATTAACTTGGGATAATTAAGGAGGAAAATATGATGAATAAATTGATAAATAAAAATGACAAGGTCATTGATAGAGAAATAGTAACATTAAATGAATGATATGTTTACACATATAGTCCATTCAAAGCATCAGGTACAAGGTAAAGACATCCTAGGATTAGCCAAATTGTGCTATCAATGGTTGATATTCAAAAATAAATGCAAAAGGAATTTAGAGTATCTCAAGTGGAAACCTTAGTTAGATTAGGAAACATCTCTAGACACAACTTTAGTGGTAACTCAGGATGGGAGACTACTTAATTGATTTATTGTAAACTTAAGAACCCTTTTGATATGGACATTGGGTTTCTACATTAAAAGTGGGATTCTTCATATGGTCACAAACTATTTGAATCAATGCATAAATGATAAGAGTCTCATGCTTGTTTCCACTAAACTTGTTCAAAAAACAATTATGAGAATGAACGTAGTTGGGCATTCCCAACATCATTAAGGATTGGGATTTCACCTAAAATCCAACCCCAAGAAATAGTTAAATAGGTATATATCACATAGTAGGTTTTGCTTGTTATGTGTTGAAACATAATGGACATCAACAAAGTCTTGTACATCTTAGATTTCATTTCGGTGACTTACATGTGTGTAGTGAACCACCCATGAGAATGCTCAAACTACAGTTAGTGAATAATAACAAAAATGAAAAAACCATGACCAATAAGTGTGGTGTATGAAAGACATCGATTGCCTCAATAGAGAGGTTCAAAGACAACAAGCCCCAAGTATTTGGTTAGCCATGTACACATATCATCAGGCTCTCACTAAGACACACTACACAAGCCGTAGAATAGCATGGATTGTGATCATCACCTACACCTTCAAATGAGGATCATCGATCCATGCCATTAATGATCCTATTGTAGGGTCAAATACAGTAAACTAGTTATTCTGTCCCCTTCCTCTAGATGACAAGGTTCAAGGAGCTTCTCATGACCACTCTAAGTGAATCAACTTCATCAACATAGTCAAAACACTTCACTTGATCATTGAATTAGTAGGAGTTATGGGTGGTGTGTACAAATGGTAGGGACATATCAAGCATGATCAGATGGCATGCACTTACTATGAATTCCATCTTGAAGACCAATAATTGTAATGGTTTATCCCCATCATGATGTAATTTGAGAAGATTTCATAGTCCTATTGAATTAAGGAGAAAAAATCATTGGTTGCATTAGTGTTGTGTGCATGTGTTCCATAAATTCTAAGGGCATCAAAGACTTGTTATGGCCTCCAACTTCCATGGCCTAAATGGTCATTGTCTCTCTAAGAACTTGGGTGCAAAGGGGAACCTCCACATAACTAGTTAGTAGGTTGATGTCTTAATTGTTATTATAATTAACTACACAAATTGAATCTAGGATGGAAGATGTCAAACCCTTATTTTTTCCTTTTAGAACATATGCCTTGGACAAAAATATCTTCCTCGGTGTGAGTCCTCACTATAATAAACAATCGTCTCATACTCTCTTTCCTTAACCTTACAAACCCTCCACGATTCAAGGTTTTGTACGAGTCCACGATTCAGTGAATACACAGTCATGGGTAGAAATTTAAGTTATTTAATGAAAACAATTAATGTGTATAACCTCTATGTTGAAACCATTTCCCATGCTGATGCAGGCCACTACCCTCTTTATTGTCTTACCGAAAGGCATGATAATGAGGAAGAAGACCTAAAATTATGGAATTCACCTTCAAATAATTCCTTGAAATCACATTGGTAAGGAGTGATAAGAATATCACAAAAATACAACGTATCAAATCTCAATTGATAGTGTTAATTAAAGACTTTTATGGTAAATTTAATATAAGACTTACTTATAGTTGTCTCTTACTTTTTGCATCTTAACACATTTAACATTTTATGATTGTCTTTGTGCCTTGACCCAATTCATATTATAAGGTGAGGATGTGAATGCATAACAATCCTTAGCTATGACTATTAGATGAGGATTTAAAGAGAAGAGGATGTAAAGACAAGTAATTTTTATGTGTATTTTGGTAGCGTTGAGGACAAATGTTGTGAGAAACCACAAATGTTTGGAAGGATGGAGGGATATTACATCACAATCATGCCACCCATCCAATTGAAGACTATTCTTAAGCTAAAAATTGTTTTTTATAATTTTCTTAATCACCATTATTTCTCCATATCATGTGGCCAACGACACCTCTCTCTAGCAATGCATAAATCAGCTTCTGCATAGTTTATGATCCTAGCTACATGCCATTATTTGTATTTGCATGACATCGAGTGTTATTTATAGTTGTAGTGAGTCCATGATATTCATGCAATAAATAAAGTCTTGTAGAGTAGGACTTATCAAACCATCCTTTTGAATTTCATTTTGACAAAAAAAGAGTTGACATTGGTAGCGAGGTTCACATAGGTAGTGGGCACAAAGTTTTGAGCTCGCTTCGGGCCTAGTAGTAGACTCGTAGTTGTTCTTTTTTTGTTATAGTCGTAGTTGTTGACACATTGCCACACTTTATATTGCATCCCCAAGTGACTTCAGAGTCAGAGTCACATCTCGATGGCTAGAGCCTTGTAGTCATCAATGATTATTGGTCATCTTGCACAACTAAGCACTGAGTGCACAACATGAGTGAGTAAGTGATTATAATTTATCATATTTCCAATATTTTTAATGATGAGTTGAACTTTATAACATAGGAATTTTAAACATCTTGAGAAATTTATATGGATTGGTAATTTCAAATGTTGCCCTTATTTTGAAATGTCAATATAAATTATGCCCTTCTTAATTAGAAGGGTAAAATTTTAATTTTAATTTTTTTTAAGGGAAATTTTAATTTTACATTTCTAAGAATAACTAGAACCCTTTGGAAGGACTCTGAAATTTTGAACACTACATCACAAAATGAAAAATCTAAGAAAGTGATTGAAGTAATCCCTAATGAAAAATTAAGAAAATCAAAAAATGAAAAATGTTTAGTCTTCTTAAAAAAAATCATATAAAAGACAAATATATAAAATAAAATAATATAAAAAATTTAACAAAATGAGAATGAAAAAGCAAAAAAACAAAACCTTTTCCCCCAATATGTCGGCCCGACTGCCTTAATCCTTCCAGGAGGAGTTCGATGCAAGGATGATCAATCGGTATCTGAAGAAAGGAGGAAGATATTAATCGATGAAAGATTTTTTTTTTCTATTGTGGAGATTCTTAGGTCAGATCGTAGGTGTATCATTTGAAAAATGCTCAGATTAGAACTACGATCAAATATCACAGCTTGAGGAGAACACCAAATCATTGATGACTGAGGAATGACATTTCAAAATCTAACTGAGAAACAGAATCGTTCATCTCAGCACTTGAAAATCATTGGTAGCTTTGGACATTGAATCGATCTATGGAATTTATCTAGATTATGGTTGAATTTACACATAATTGTGTTGGTGGTGTGATTTACACAGAGTTCTGTTGATTAGGGATTCATTTGAAGGTCGTTGTTCCAGAACAAAGTGTGCATTTATAAACCTGGGTATTTTCATACAAAATATTCAAGAATCTAAGGTTGTGCCATCAAATTCCTTTCAATATAAATTCTGGTAATGCTCAATGAATTCCTATAATACTTAATGGTTTCCTATAATTTAGATTAATTCTCTGAATTTGCAATTTTCTATCAATTAGTTGTTTGAGGATGCAAGTGTGCTCTAGATTTGGCATTGTACTAAGTTGTAATCCAAGTTTATCCTTAATCCTCTTACAAGTAGTATTTAAACATGTACACATTTTCCTGCCATTGATGAGGGGTAGCAACCCAAAGAAATGTGAACTAAAACCACTCTATTTCAAAGGGCATTGGTAGTAGGTAGCTATTATATCTATCCAATTGTATCCCTTGATCCTCTTATGGGTAGTATCCAAACACAGATTTTGTCTAGCCATTAATGAGGGGTAGCATCCTAAACCAGTGTGGATTAGAGGTCCAATCTATTTCAGTAGGGAACTACACCAGGTGGTTGTTACTCCAATGAGGAGCCTATATCATAGTTGTCACTTCAAAGGTATCTTTTTTTTATTAAACATTATGAAATAATATCCCTTATTCCTGATCCTCAACCAATATTACCTCCAAATGTCTAAACCTATGCATAGAAAGATAATTACTAAGACAATTTAGAGCCCCATTCTTGGTGCATTAGCCCTTAAAAATTACATTCATGCATAATAGCTAATACCCTAGATTTATTTTGTGCAACATGGTCAAGGAACCAATACCCTTAATCTATGTTAAAAACATTGTAATGGCACCCATATCTTGCTTGAAAGCGAAAGATTCCATTTACAAGACATGTTAGGTGATATAGAACCATGTGCATGTCCACTAGTCATAAAGATGAATATTTCAGGGCCTACATCCTCGTTGTTTATTCCTAAACCTTACAAAAGTCCCTAACAACCATCCATGTCATTTGAAATATTCTAACAACAATAATATGACCCATTTAGGACAATTATTCACTCTACTTGGGACAATTATTCACTCTACCAAGAAATTGAACCAGTCTAGGACTGGGGGACTCATCCTGGTGCTCAGGGCCATTCTTTGAATGGAGGCAGCTGGTCAGTTACCAGGAATTTGAACCAATTTGGGATTGGGGGACTCATCCTGAGGTTGAGGGCCATTATTTGAATGGAGGCACGTAGTCAGTTACCAGGAATTTGACCTAGTCTGGGACTGGGGGACTCAGCCTAGGGCTGAGGTCCATTCTCTGGGAGAATGGAGGCACCTGGTTAGTTACCAGGAATTTGACCCAGTTTGGGACTAGGAGTCTCAGCCTAGAGCTGAGTGCAATTCACTAAAGGAGATGCCTGGTCAGTTACCAGTGTTGATTTTTCCTCAGCAGCATTGGGAGCTATTCTCTTAGGAGAATGGGGACATCTGGTCAAGGACTAGGATGTGTAACCAGTCCAGCACTAGGGGGCTCAACCTTGAGTTGAGTATCCATTCTATTAAATGGAGAAATATGGTCAGGGAATAGGATGGGGAACTAGTCCAGTGCTGGGGGACTCAGCCTAAAGTTATGTGACCATTATGTTGAATGAAGACATCTGGTTAGGGACCAAGATGTGGAACCAGTCCAGCATTGGGGGACTTAGCCTAGAACTAAGTGGACATTCTTTGAATGGAGGCACCTGGTCAGTTAATAGGAATATGACCCAGTATAGCACTGGGGGGCTCAGCTTAAGGATGAGGGCCATTCTTTGAGAGAATGGAGGTGCTTGGTCTATTACCAAGTATTTGACCTTGGGTCAAATTATGCAGTTTATGGCTGATGCATCTGGTCTGTTACAAGGATATAACTATAAGCCCCAGACCGAGTCTGGGCATGTGAGACACTTTGACCCTTGATCTGTGGGCTTTGTGATCTTCTCCAAGGCTTAGCTACCCTTGGTTAAGCACCTAGTACCCGATCTTGGTGTCACATAGAGTGTGAGATAAAAGCATTAGTAATTCTCTCTGCTTAAGATGATGTATTTTGAGTGGGGATGAAGGACCACCTTGACCACTTGTTTTGACCTCAAGGAACTTAGGGAAGGCTTTATTAAAATTCAAAAATACATAAGGACCCTTAGTACCACTAAGGTTTAAAGTGAAAGTGCAAAAAGACCTTTAGTACCACTAAAGGTAAAAGTAAAAAAGATAAAATAATAAAAGAATATTATTTTGTTCTTTTAAGTTTTGGTCCACTTATAGGTGATTCAAAGGATATAAAAGAAGATCAATCCATTTCATTTTGTTACACACACTTGCTCATGATCTTACAGATACTCAAGGAAGATTTTCGTTGGCATTGTGGAGAAGGACATCTTTTGTGGTTATGCCCTAGCATGGAGGATTCTAGCTAGGGCACCCACTATTTTACAGTCTAATACTAAACTAAGGTTTCACCATTGATGAACAAAAACACCTTCTCTCTCTTCACAAGCTAGGGTTTCTTCTAAACCCTCACATCACCTTCAAAATTCTCATAGGCATCCTTCTTCCGTCATGGGCAGTCTCAGTATATTCACGGGTAGGCCGGATATCATCTCCAGGCACTTCCCTCTACCCTTTGTCACTCACAACAAGCCCTAGCAGGGATTAGGCATGTTGCTTACACCCTTGGGAAACTTCCAACACCCTTGGGTAGGCTGCTACCACCCTCAGGCAACCATAGTATTCCTGCTACAGACTTATGGTAGGTAGCAGTGAGGCTCGGCCAGGGTTCTAGGAAAGCAGTAGAGCTCGAGCAGGGCAGATAGAGTCTAGGTAGAACAAATAGAAACTTTGGGCAGGCTGACAGGGATTTGGGTAGGGAAAACAGACCTCTGGGTAAGAAGACAGGACTTGGAAAGAGGGCTTGGGAAGTAGATAGAGAGTTTCAGGTAGCAGCAGGTTATTTGGGCAGGCTGACAGGATCACGAGCAGGCTGACAAAGATCACGAGTAGGCTGGTAGGGATCACACAAGGATCTCGGGCAACTTCAGTCTTAGTCTGGGAAGATTTGGGTAGGTAGAATAAATTTCGAGAAGCCATTCTGGAAGTTTTGGGTAGCTAGAAGAATTTGGGAAGAAAGCCCTAATCTAATTTTTGTATGAAATACATTTTCATAGATTTTTTATCTATGGTACAAACACATTAGGGTTTGAGAATTATTGAGAAACTCGGTCATCTCATTTAAGAGATGAATTTCTAATGCTTTTTGGGGTTTTTTTCCCTTTAAATCATTCCCCGTGAAAAACTACTGTGTTTAATGTGTGTGATATTGTTGATGTTTCTACTGCACTTGTCTTTTGTTATCTTACAGTATGCAAAATTTTAAGAATTCATGCTAATGCTAAAATTCAACAACCAGGAATTTAACCTAGTCCGGGACTAGGACCTCAGCCTAGGGCTAAGGGACATTCTCTAGGACAATGGAGGCACTTGGTCAGTTACCAAGTATTTAACATTGAGTCATTTGATGCAACCTAGGGATGAGGCACCTGGTCAATTACCAGGTCATCACCATAGGTCCTAGACCAGGTCTAGGAAAGTGATGCACTCCTCTCCTTGATCTATGGGATATGAGACCTTCTCCAGGGACTAGATACCCTTGGTTGATGAACCTAGCACCTGATCTTGGTGGCATGAGGAGATCAAGATAAAGAATTTAGTAATTCTCGTTATTTATGAAGTTGTACTTTGAGTGGGCATGAATGAACCACAGGGACCCTTTAGACAACTTGTTATGACCACACAAATACTTGGAGGACCATTTAAGCCTAGCCTTGGTCTATGAGACCATCAAGAGAAGGACCAAGTGGCACAAGTCAAAACACAAAAAAGACCTCTGTACCACAAAAGATTAAATTGAAAGGGTCAAAGATGAAAAATAATTTAAACCCTAATGTCAACTCCTAATTATGTGGAACTAACTTAAATTTTGATGGACTATAAATAAAGGACATTGCAATTCATCTCATATACACAACAATTCAGCACTTTACTACTCCTCTACTCATTGCCTGAGGTTGAAAGAGATAATTTTGGTGGCTGGTGTTTTTTTTCTTCAACAATGGAAACATTTATGATTGCTTGGTTTTTTCTTGTCACACTACAGTCACTGTGGTGGTTATACGTAGCAGCTGTAATAACCCTCGATGGTGATCTAGGGCTACAACATGTCTCAATGTGAAGCATGTTGGAAGTCAACAAGTTCATGACAACACTAAAACTATTTCCTTCTTCTCGTTGGTACATTCCATGTGACCCTAACCCAAAATAGGGTCTGTTGCAACAACCTCGATCCCTGCTAGGGCTGATCTACTGTGTGCCCTAGCTCTTGCTGGGGATTCTACAGCTCACGGGTGACCTGCTAAGGCCACCCTCTATGCACCTAATCTCTGTTAGGGATGTCCCTTATACCCCCTGAGCTCTATTAGGGATCCAACAGGTGCACACAAAAGTCACGGTGGTTGCTAGGGCTGCTCACAGCCCATAGTAGCAGTAGCAGCAGACCATGTGGTGGCTGCTAGTACTGCTCACATCCCATGGGAAGCAGCAGCAATGTACAACAGGTGGTGGTGGTCTAGGGAAGAAACAACAACATATAACAAGGTTATGTGGAGACTAGGGCTGAAGCAACACCCTCAATGGTTACCTAATTAAGTAGCAACACCCTCATTGGTGTCCTAATTAAGCAACAACACCCTGCTAGTGGTCATGGGTAGCAACAATAGTCTGCTACAACCCTCGTTGATGGTCACTATTGGCAGAAACAACTGTTAGCAGGTCACCTACAACAACATCAACAAACCTAGTGGTCATAGGTAGCAACAACAATTTGTTACAACCCTGCTAGTGTTCACGGTGTTGCTGCCGCAACCAGTTTCCCCGATTTTAGTCTTTTACTTAAACTCAGGGACCCCTCCTTGTCATTTGTTGCTCAAACCTACTGATTGAAAGTTTGGTGTCTTGGAGCTTATCTTGTGTTTGAAATCGATTACTCGACTTTTAAGTGTTTGGCCAAGTTAGTTTGAGTCGTGCGTTTTTTTTTCTGGTACCCGTCAAAGTTTAAAATTTTGCATGAGCAGGGGAAAAGACGGTTTTTAGGGTGAAATTTAATGTTTTATCTCTTTGGATCGGGCCTCTTTTGGAGGAGGTAGAGTCCGTTTTCACCCGCCGTTGCGGCCCTCAGAACAAAGTCTCCGCCCGACCCACTTCTCTCCGACGCCCGATTCGGGTGGTGAATCGCTTGCCCCGGAATTCCGGTGCACTCGACGTTGCGGCTGGGTAGATAAAGTCGGGCCCCGACTTGAGTTTCACCCGACGCCCGAACTATCGCCTTTGCAGCTTCCGTCGCCTGTCCGTAGCTTGCATCCCGTCCGCCGTTGCAGGTGGCGGAGCAGTTTGCCCACCGAACCACTCTCCTCCGCCGCCCGATCACCTACGACGCTCGTTTTCCTCTTCCTCTCTTCCCGTGCTCGCCCGCCATTGCGGCTCCCCTGAAACTTACCCATCCGATGTCTGATTTTTTAGCCCACCCGACAGCCGTTTCTCTTCATAAGTTTTCGCCCTTAAAGCCAGGCTAATTTCTTTGTGAATCTTTCACTAGGGTTATAAAATTTTGATGGTTGATTTCTCAAGTTAGTGGATAATGCGCATAAATTTCGTGCAGGGAAAATCACAGGGGTCACGAAGGCAGCATGCGGCAAGAAAAGAGACAACCCAAACAGATGACAAAGGCGCCACTGAAGCATTTCAGCAGTTACTATCAGAAGGTAAAACGTTTATTCAAATGATTGAAGAAAACGAAACGGCCAGGAAGGAAACGGAATCGCCAAGAGCGCTGAAAGGTCACACGCCAAGGGAACCCAGTGGACATCTATTGTTGTTTAAATAATGAGAAGCCTGATGAAATGAGGGCTTTTTCCCTTAGCAAATTTGGTAACTGTTGACTCGGAAGAGGAACTATTTCGTTTTTCGAAGTAAACTGCAATTTTGTCTGCTGGAAAGAGTAAAGAAGTGAAATGTATCAATGCTATTTAATGAATAATGCTGAAGAAGAACTGTTATCCCTAAAGTTGGACCTAGACTACGGGATCCAAGCTTAAGGAAATATTTAAGTCTGGTAAAGACCAAATCAAAATAAAATCAAACCAAAATACA